>JAUZST010005599.1:0-41031 GCA_034779995.1 Parotocinclus haroldoi | reverse complement strand
GTGATGTCATCAGGTGATTCAAGTCATTATTTGGTACAAAATCAATTCAGAGGATCTTCTGGTTCATAGGAAAATTCGAAAATTCTATATGTTTTAAATATTTAAAAATCTCATTAAATATTAATAAATGTTTTATATTATGTTTATGTTTGTGTAACAATGCACCACAAAGAAAGACTGGAAGGGATGTATATTACTATCTAAGTTGACCAGACACAACATTAAATATCTCAAGTTCATTCTGTCTACAATAAAATAAAAGTCAAAGTAGTTTATTTGTAGAATGCTGGAGTGATCATACTCATAATGTCATTTTATACATACAGTATATCGCCAAAAGTTTATCACTAAATAAATATGGGTTGTCAATTAGTTTTTGCAGGTATAAAACCTAGAAAAGCGGCATATTCAGAATCACTTCAAACATATGTTCAGTACAACCCAATCCACTACAACTGTTTATGTTTAGAGATTCCATGCATGTTTGCGTCATATCAAGAACCTGTTAGCCAGCTGCACGAGTAAGCAGGCTGCCACACAAACATATGCACGCAGTCACGCACCCACAACCACATACGAAAACACACTCACACAGGGATCAAAACGAAATTCCTGAACACTAACTGGTGGTTAAGGTGTTAACAACAAACCTATTAATTAGTTGCTCTGCTATTACAGGTGCTGAAAAATCAATGTTGCATGTGGAAGTGTTAGCATTAAATCCTTTTTATTATTCCCTTTTATTATATAATTAGTCATGGCCTTCTGGTGCTGTTATTACAGCCTCACTCACATAATATAAAGCATACTAGCATAGAAACTCTATAGAAAAACAGTAGAAGAGAATGGGTAATAATGAAAAGCTCAGCGGCTTTCAGTGTGGCATTATCATTGGTTTCCACCTCCCCAACAAGTGAATTTAATCAGCTTCCTATCCTGCACTCCTAAAACAAAGTCCATAAAGGAATGGTTTGCCAATTTTGATGGAGTAACTGTGGAATGACATCTGTGTATCATATTGTTCTACATCTACTGAAAAACATTCTCTGTAGAATGAAGGGGAGAAAACCTCCATGCTAATACTCATTAAAAGGGAGTCCAGAAACTTTTGCCTAAATATTGTATATTCAGTCTGACCAAAAATTAGCGTTTTGATTTCCAAATGTGTGGATGACATCTCTAGTACAGAGACACTCTGGTATCGTGAGTGCCCTTGATTTAAAAACAATAGTTATTTTACAATGAATTGTTTTTCAACAGTTCTTTTTCCCAATCAGTAAATACAATTATTATATACGATAAATGTTTTATACCTGGATCCAACCATTACCCAAATAATAAATAATAATAGATCATTAATTATCACGTTGGGACTAGGTTGCACTAAGTCACTTAGTTGTAAGTAACAGGTAAGTCTCAAGTCCTAAACTTCCAGTCTTATATAGGTCACCAAGTGCCAAATGGCGCTGTTTTAGTTTGCTATCAGTTAAACTAAACTGGCTAACAGTGTAAAGGTTTTCCATAGCTACTTCAATATATTTTCAGAGAAGATCAGCTAAAAAAAATCAACAATATGAATGGTTGGGAGAGAGTTCCATTTACCTTTGGTAGTGTTCATCATTAGCTCCCTAATTACAATGTAAACCATAGAGTGAGTCAAAAGTTCCAGAACACGTCACGTGCTGCATCGTGGACTTTTCTCCAAGGCTATTAAGTCATGGTTGCATTGTTGTGGCTTCTTTGACAGCCTTAGACTTAGCCGGACATCATTATGGTCTCAATTCATCTTCAGTTACCTGTGACGAACAACAAAAGTTTAAAACTTTCTGTGATGATAACTTTTGAACCACAAGTATTATATTTGTAACGCTAGACGTAGAGATGGCGGAGATACACTCAGGCGTGCAAATGCAGGCAGAAAGTTTATTACAAAACATGGCAGGTAACACAAGGCGGTAGGCATCACAGGAGAAATAATATGGCATAAAGAGAGTCCAAGGATCGAGGCGTGGCAAAAACAGGTGGCAAAGTGCCAGGAACGCGAACGGAGCACGGAACGCGAACGAAAACCAAAGTGACAACTGTGAGTAAATGAAATAAGCGATAACCGCGAGGCAGCAACAACGATACTTCGTGCCTAAACAAAGCAAAAACGAAGTATAAATCAGGAGCCAATGATGAGTCCCAGGTGAAAACAATGTGTGTGAGAGGAGTGGTCCAGATTGCCCGAGACCGTGACAATATTGCAAATCTGATTGTGGTAATTGATTTCTGAGACACTTTTGGTTTACTTTGATATGCTGCATGATCACCTTCCCATTAGAAGAAAAAAAAAACTTGTCCTGACTTTTGACTCACCCTGTATATAAACCCAAATGGACCATATTTTGCATAACCTCCAATGTTGAACAAAGTGGATGTTGTTGCATGTACATCAGTGATATTCACCTCACTTGTTTTGCATGTTGCAATTCTGTTTTCAAAACACTGGCTCCCCTAAATGTTTTCTGTGACTGGCTTCATAATTATCCATATTGCTAGGTTACGGTTAAACAAGAGTGAGCAGCTCAGCTTCAATGTTACAGTGATACAGCACCATGCAAGCAATACAAGTTATGTGATTCAATATTGGTCAGTCGCTTGGAATTAATTTACGTTTTAAAAAAAGGGTTTGTGGAGGCACTCGAGTCTTAAGGCCCAAATCTGAGACACTGACGGTAAGTTCAAGTCGCAAGTCTTTTTTGTTCTTATTAAGTCAAGTTACGAATCATCAAATTCTGAATTTGAATCACAATATAGTCCAAGTCATGTGACTCAAGTCCACAGCTGCTAATAAAGATGTTCACAACATCTTGGACAATTCTGGATAAAGAATTTATCGTTTTTATCGTTTTATTTATCGCAACGAGAAGTTGCAAAGATATATTGTGCAATGCAAAAGATGTATGATAGTTATTATTTGTTTGTCATACAGATATTGTTCCAGCTTTATTGACTTGTACTATACTTCAGAGTTTTAGTCTTTCCTTGTGCTTCATTGCAATTGTTTTGTAATATTCCCACATTATGACTTCCAAATTCTTTTACTTCTGCTTGTGGTGTACAGAAGAAAGTTTCACAATGCTGTATTGCTCCGCAGTTTCTTTATTACTTCCATACATGCTTGCCATGTTGTAGAATATCCTGCTGACTTGGCAATATGCTGGAAAGTTTGTTTCTAAATATTACTTTGAAACCCATGAGGGTGGAGGAACATTGTCAAGAAATGAGGGCACTTCCCGTTGTTGGTTTCATCTGTGGTTTATTTGCGGTGAATGTGACGTTTGGAGAACTCTGATGGTCTTTGTTAATACAGGCTGCTGTCATTCAGACATAAACATGACTGAAAAGCACCACAACAAACTGCAGCACCTGTACTTCAAACGTACGTCATTCCGAAGCGCTGCTACACCTTCAGAGCATCCGACTCTCTTTCACAGTCGTGTCTCCTCTAGCAGTAAAAGCATTGCTTTATTCACACCAGCGAATCTCCAGTTTCAGTAAAAATTGTAAAATCAGCTCCACCTACAAAGCTTTACACATAGATGTTCCTACTTTTGTGAACATAGTTTTCAGAACAGAGCATGAGAACAGGGGACAAAAGTGAGAGCCAGGGAGACAGGCAGTGTAAAAGAGAATTTTTAAAAAGTCATACAATTATGACTTTGTGCAGAGGTTTTGACTGCTCTATGAATAGCAGGATTTAATTCTTGTATTAAATTCTAGCTGCAAATCTACTTTCCTCCTTTAGGTTTTAAGTCAATCGGCTGTCTGCATGGCCAAATCTCTTGCGGTTCTATAAGTTGCGAATGAAGACTTAGCTTTTCACTAAGCACTTAGGTGACGAATGAAAATGTTATTGCATGTTTAAATAAAAGTTTGCTTTTGTGTTTTGTTAAATTACCACAATAAATCCTAGCAAGTTGGATTGTGTTCTTGGACTACTGCTTGTTTGTACTTGCATGAGGTTTGGTGGCCTAGTGGTTAAGGTACTGGACTATAGACCAGAAGGTCCAGGGTTCAAATCCCACCTCTGCCAAGCTGCCACAGTTGGGTCCCTGGAGCAAGACCCTTAACCCACAATTTCTTGGATTGTTAGACTGCGTGAATTGTAAGTTGCTCTGGATGAGGGTGGCTGGAAATGTACAAATGAGGTAATGCCTACAATGAAGAACACAAAGCACTTCAGTAACTAACTCTCTATAAGAGCATCTGCTAAATATCAACAATACAAGTGAAATGGACATACATGTATGAATATCGATCAATATAAAGGTTATAAGTTCATTAGTAGGTAGCCATACTAGTAGTAGTAACCATAATTTATAATTTCATACTATACAGTGTTGAAATGCATCTGATTCGCAGGACATTTATGTAATATTGATGCCATCTATTGGATAATTATTTTGACATATGGAAATCATGGAAAGTAAAGGAGGTTGGAGTAAGAGTTTTTTGACCTCATGCTTACGCTCTCGTTATTTTCTATGCAACACTATTGAAATATTTGTATACCTCATGGATTACTGTTTTTACTTCAATATGTTCCAAGCAAACAGTTTAATATAAAGAAGTGAACTAGTGGTGTTTGCTTTCATTGGAAATAAGGTGTCGTGGCTGAGCGTCTAAAGCTACACCGGAAACTGGGAGTCTATAATATCTATATCTTTTTTGTGAGCAGTATAAACAGTTATTCTAGAGTTAACAGGCACAAGAGATTGAGAGATTTACAGAAGCTTTCAGTAGGGAGTGAAACGAGGCCATCTCACACAGATGCTCCCCCTAGTCTAAAGGGCGATCTACACCGCTGGAGTTTGACTTGATCTGACATCTCAATCCCAGTTAAGGCAGCTCCCAGCAGGCCCAGAGGGCAAGATCTGAACTGCCCCATTGGATAAACAGAGCCTCCTAACTCATTTGGACAAGGAAGGAAGAGAATGAAAATAAAGATCTTTATATCTGTGTAACCATGTCATGCAGGTTTGCACGATTGATTACATCTGTCTGAGATTACGGCCTAGGCCTCACATTCAACACTAGTGGATGATTACTGGTGCAGAACTGGCATTTCCAGTTCATAGAGGCTGCACGACATTGAAATTTAACAACTTAATAAGGCATGTAATATGAACAGGGCCCTACTGCACTTTGTTGTGCAAAAGTTGACAACAGTAGTAATTATCATTTAATAGTTAAATAAAAAAGGCAACAATCTATAGTGGGGACATATAATGAGTATGGACAGTATAACAACCATCCAATCAATATCCATTTACTTTAATGGCCGAGGTCTAAAATACTAAAACGGGAAATAAAACATTAGGCATAAACATTCTTGGTGGCAAAATTCTAAGGACTAGTTAGAGTAAATTAAAGGGTAGGGGTTGGGGTAATTCCTATTAAAGATAAAAACATATTCATGAAGCACCAGGACCCCTAAAAGAACTCCTAAGGTGATCAACTATTAGGAGCAGGAAAGAGGTCATTTAGGAAGATTAGTATTACTTTGTGGTTTTTTTTTTTGTTTTTTTTTTAATAAAAACTTAAAAAAAAAAAAAAATTGTTTACCGTAGATACTGTGTGCCATTCTCTGTGCAAATTTTATAATCAGGTGGTCTACAGTTATGGCTTTGCTTTAATACGGTTCTACCAAAACATATGATACAGATAAACAAACAGATAAACAAAGGCATTTTAGATAAACTGGACATTTTATTTGTGAAAAACTACAAGCCAAAAATGCATAAATAGACATTTCTATTTGCAGCAAAGGAAACAATAATGTAGCCTTTAAAGAGCAAAGTCGTGCACATGCTGGAAACTGTAGTATCTGAACAGTGCAGAAAGCCAGAGACAATGAACAATGACCAATAATTATTTAACTTAAAAAAAGGGAAAAAAATTAAATAATTTTTTAAAAGATCCCTTGATACATTTATACAAGGAAAATTACACAAAGAATTATCCATAACACTCGGAAAGTAGCAGGAAACAAAGCGTTAAGCACAACAAAGTTCAAATGAAAAGATTAGATTGAAACACTAACAGACCCTACATTATTACAAAACAAACCATTAAAGCGCTTTCACAACATCGGATTAGGATCAAATTAAACACTCAGGTGTACTGTACATTTAGATTGAAATCTCACACAGTTAATGCTACTGCATATCACAAGGAAATAAGCATTCTAAATTGGGATTCGGACAAAGGAAGCTAAAAAAATGTAACCATCTTTACACAGTAAATTAAGGTTACTGGTCGCACACAAGAACAGAACTGCTTGCGCGTAAAATATAAAAAATCATAATATAAAGAAAAGATAAAGAAAATACGTTTAGCTCCATTGCCATTTGTAGCCTATGTTGACATTCGCAACATTTTGTATTACACATCTAAGCATTGTGTAATTGAACATTGCCCTCCCCATAGTCCAATAAATTAAGATACAAGCCATTTTTTTCATCTCTTTACAATTTTACAAAAGATAGCTAACTGCTCTTGATAGCGGGTAAGGCAAGTGACAAGATGGCTATATTTAGAAGAAACGTGACGTAAGCTATACAGTGATCAGCAAGTTCTGATGACCACAAGTGGGCCGAAATGTGACAAAATCTCAAAGTGTATGGAACGGTAAAAATCCCTCTTGTGATTTGGTCACTGTAGTGATCTTAATTTGTGTTATTGTTCACATTGCATATTTTCAACAAGTCCAACAAAGTCATTACAACTTCCATGGATTTATATAAAGTGTTCAATTCTGCACAGATCAGGCAACAATTGCGTTAGAGGGCGGTGATTATAATCTACAAGTCACTGGTTAACATCACAAACAGGACGTGGCTACACTGTCAAGACGAAACAGAGTAAAGCCTTCATTTGGTACATAACACTACAGAACTATGCACGTCTGCTGACTCAAGATTTGCAAAAAAATTCAGCAGTACTGAAAAGAAAGAATTGCTGCGAATTCAACTTCAGCATGTTACCAAAGGAGCAAGACCAAGTCTCCTATTCTGTTCAAAGTGATCCATGAGTAACATTTCCACGGCTCTTCACACTACTGACTCAAGGTTAACCAGTTAGAATGTTAGTATTACGGCAATAAGAAGTCTAAATATAGCAGTGCTGCTGCACCAGAATTGACAGTCTACTAACTGGCGTTGGACAACATCAAATTGAGATGTTGTTACAGCTTAAATTGTGAAGCGATCGATGAATTTAATGATGCATATATTAAGTGGACAAGAATTAGACAGTAAAAATTAGATATGGATTATATTAGACTTTATTTAAAACGCATTATATAACACATATGATAATTACATTTTGAATTGTTATTTGTCTAGCATGTCATCAATATCAAATTCCTTTGGTCCTTCAATAAATAAAATTCATATCATATACACATACTTTATACAATTTTAATACAGTTCAAGAGGAAGTTGAGTGAAGATTCTGATTGGAGATATGGTTTAGCATTCGTTGAATTCTGGCTGTTCTTGGGACGCAAGATTGCACATTTTCACTGAATGTGTGACAAGATTAAACAAAAAAAATAAAAAAACAAAAAACAAATACAGCCCATCATGCTTTGTCTTCCATTAACCAGTAACATTTAGTAAGTCACTTGACTCTTAAGTTACATGTTCATTCTGTCTCTTTAATCCATGTTTGCTCCCTTAAATCAACATTGGAAACTAGGAGCCACCTCTAATCCAAGCATGCTGAAACACACACTTAAGAGCAGATAATACAGGTAGGAATGGCCTAATTTCAAACCACAGACTGTTTAAGCTAGTTTCTCGACTATGAAAGGCAATTTACTTTTTAACCAACGAAATAAACCTATTAGTGTTTTCAGTACATATCATAAATTACTCAGGAAGATCTACATTAAACAAACCCATGAAATAACCCGAACAGTAACGTCAAACCGAAGAACAAAAGTGTTCAAGGAAGGGGTCAGTGATATTCAGTCGCTCTCTTATATTGTGTTAGAACTCTGCAGATACTGGAATGGAATTGGTGCCTTGCGTGAAGAAACGCTGATTTTAAAGAAAATTGGGTGGTCTATATTTTAATATCAGGCTCCAGAATGCAATGAGAACTTTGCCATACACAGTATTGTGCAAAAGTCTTAATGCACCATTGGATTTGTTGTTTACGCCAATGATATAACAAACATATTGCTGATAACAGAACCCAAAAATGTCTAACCTTTTGGATATGCCACTATATTATACTCATTCACTGATTTCCATTTCAATCTGTGTATGCTTTAACATATTCTAGCCTTTACAACATGTTCCCCTTATTAAAAAATGGTTTCTTGACTGCTACCCTTCCAAAAAAGTCCTAATTAAGGTTCTTCAGGGTCAACTTGGCATGAAGCTGCCAGATGCTGCTATTGCTGGCCATTTTTATACTGCATACACATATCCAATAATGTTCTATTTTCTGATTGTATTCTAATAAACAAAGTGAAGAATAATTACAAATGCTCATTATAACATTTCTAAAATGATGGTCTATCTAATCTATTGGTGGCCGTTTGCACGGTACTGTATCTAGAGTTTTTCTGACTAAAAATCACTGATCCCTCCCTTTAAATCCATGAAATGAGAAACTGCTCTGCTAAGACTTGTAATCTGAACATTAAACTATACACCCTACTGCTCAAGCCTCTTTTTAAACTGCAGCTGTCCTCCAGTCTTTTGCAGTTACAAACTCCACTCCAAGTGCAGGGTTTAAAGCGACCTCACAGATGTCGAACGCATCCAAGCGATCTGAAAACAGAGTCCAGACTTTTTAAAAGCTAGAAATGGGTCAGACGGTCTGTCAGCGTGATGCTGAGAACGAAATCGTGAAGCGTCGATTGTTGCCATGGAGAAAAGGGGACTTGTTGATTGAAGGCCAGTCTAAAGCAAAATTATTCACAGTGTAGCTAGCACCAATGTTGGAGAGTTTCTCAGGAGGCTCTGGGAAAACCGTTCAAAACTTTAAAAGTGTAAAAATGAACCATTGGTCAAGCTACTTAGTGAAGCTTCAATGGAACAGATCTCTAAAAGTATTAAGATAATAAATAAGTGTCATAGCGGTTCAAGAAATCGTAAAAATGTAGGTGGTTATTGTGCACACAAAAAAAAAAAGGTTTAGCCCAATGCTCACAAATATAAAACAATACATACAATAGTGGTGTTGCCATCCCAGGGGACCTGCTGTCACTCCAGTGCTACTGAGGGGTGATGCTGAGAATCCACTGCTAATCGTCCACAGAGATGCCGTTATTTCAGCCCATCAGAAAAAGCAGGAGTGTGTCTGTTGCACACACATCACTATTCATGTGTGACTGTATAAGCATGAGGATCATTCGCCCCTCTTTTGCTAAGGGAAAGCAGGACGGGTTGGAATGAGGGCAGGGCATTGGAGAATGGTAAAACAGCCAGCATCACCACAGCGTCCAAAAGGAGTACAGATGCTCAAAATGACTCGTCACGGCTTAGCGAAATCTCTCGTTTAGGGGTGGAGGCACGTGATGAGGTCTTGTCCATGCTCTCTGAGCCTGAGCTCGGATGCTGCTGCTCTGAGACGATGCTGGATGTTACCGTCGACGAGGACGTGGAGGACGTGCGTGTCTTTTCTTTAAAGTCCGTTATGATCACAGTTACATTCCCCACTGTGATGGCCAGCTGCTGGGCCGTGCTCCGGTCCACATTCTTCAGTTTGGGTCTACTGTGGAAAATCAAAACAGGATGCTTTACCACAGGCTGTATAAGAAACTACTGCAAGGTTGCACTTGATTCCACTAAGATTAACATGCGTTAAAAACTGCAATAATGTATCATATTCATACACGAACCTACATGTATGTATGTACACATTCATACACGAATACTGAACAAAAGACTTATTTTATTGCAGACAGTATGAACCCTAGGCGTTCATGTCAGGCAATTTGTATTTTCTTGCAAAAAAAGGCACGAACGACCCTGGAAACAATGCCTTCCTGAAGGCAAGAGGTAATCCTCTAAGATCTCAATGCACTTTTCTGCTGCTATCTCAAGAGTGTCATTTACCTTTCCCGAGGGTACAGACCAATACCTTGAGAGACCCTGGACCATTCTAAAAGGTCCTTTTTGTCTTTGGTCTGGAGAACAGGGCATCCATCCATTTCCCCCCAAAAATACAAAAAGGAAAAAGTTGTCTGACCACAATACACGTTTATGCTGTGTCATGGTCCATTATAGTTGCCTCTGAGCTAAGAGAAGTTGATTCTGTACATGGTTAACTTAATTGTGCAAAAAATAAACTTAATAAAAAGTTTTAAGTGGCATTTGTGAATGTTACTCTTACTGTAGTGCTTAACAAAAGTTTGTCAAATTAATTCCTTGCCTAAGTTATATCAGCTACTTATGTAAAAGTCACTTTTTTGCCATGCTGTCCCAACTCCTTGATTTTTGGATTCTATAATGAATCCATGTACTGTGCAAAATTAAAATGTCACCACACAATTCCATTACAAATAAGCTATGCATTGCAAGATTACAGCATTAGGAAATCATAAATAAGGACAAACAGACTAGTAAATATGGTAATGTGCGGGGAATTTAAACGATTTTGTGTCGTTGCTTTGAGGTCGATCTCAGCCCCTCAAGTTTTTCAAATATTTTGTTTTTAGTTTTATTTCTTCAGTAAATTTTTCACGTTGCGTGCTGTGTAGCGTTCTTTCATGGGGCACTCAGTATGTCTCAAAGATGTGCTGTTCAATTTTAACTTCACCTTTCTTTTAATTGTAACAAATGTCTAGACTATACTGAATTTAGGTAGCCACAGACATCTTCACAGGACAATCTGACACACTAAGCCTTGCTGCTATTGTGTGGCACAGACAGAACAGTGGGAAAGCAGCCAGCAGAAAGTGTGTGGGAGTGAAACCTTGCACTGCTCATTTGAGCTCAGCCCACGACTAAATCATTCACTCATTCAGAGGGAGGAGATACAGAAGGAGAAAGAAAAGACTAGAGCAAGGGGCTGCATTTGTGAATCAGAGCGGCTCTTACATAGAGATGCACTGCGGCTGCCTGCCAGCTTTGTTCACTGACAGAATGACTTACAGTCGCTATTCAAGCAAAGATGAAGCATCTCCACCTGCAGTTACTAATATACTGCCATCTTGCTTTTTTTATGGAAGGCCATTAAACGTTCTGAGATTGAACCATGATGTGACAGAAAACTAGAAGCTACTGCTCCAGTAAAACAAACAAACGCTACACTAGCTAGAAAATGTGGCACCTTGAGATGTGAGAGTTTTTAATCTTGGTGGTCGATTTTCCAGACTGTATACTATTCCTTTCACTCGGCGGACTTTGATGACTGTCTGTCTTGGGTCTGTAGAGAGAAAACAAGAACAAATCAATTGATATGCATTACAGAAAGATTCATGTCAAAGCACTTGACGACGCTACGGTGCTAGTGCCGCACCTGATCTTTTTGCTGCCGGGCTTCTTCGGAAGGGCTGGGGTGATTTCTTTCTCTTTGTCCTTCTCTTTCTCGGGCTCGTCCTTCTCAATTTTGTCCAAGACCGGCTGCTCAGCTTCAGGCAGGTTTCTCTCAGGCCGCTCACCCTCCAACCTTTCTTTCTCAGGTCTCTCTGGTTTCTCTCTTTTCTCCTTCTTTGCAGGGGGAGGAGTGGCATACTGCTGTGCCACCTGCTGTGCCACCAGCTGAGAGTTTATCCGGGGCTTCCTGTGGAAGCAATCAAGAGTTCAGTGTGTGCATGTTAGAGGTGGGATGTGCTGAATACACCAAGCCCTTACTTAGCCAAGTCTGAGCCAATCTTCTGTCTCCTTTGCTGGTCCCAACAATGACAGGATACAGTATGCATACTATTACAGTATTTGTATTTACTGACTGTAGTGTGCAGTACACTACCAAGGACAATTTTGAAAAGTCGTTTGCTTATAACTTGAATCTGAATACATTGAAGAAAAAGGGTAGTTGGTTGGGCAGCAGCAGAGTTGAACGCATATTTCCTAAGAAGTTCATTTGTAAAATCTGGACAGGTTGGAAAGATTCAAACCACAAAACATTATACCACAGCTCCTTGGTTCAATTCTGACACTCAAGCCTTTTCGTCAGTGGGCACTGCACATGCGTTACCATTATCATTCGATCCAGACTGAACAGCTTAAGCCTTCGGTGACAACATGTAGTCTCTATGTCATTGTTTGTTCCTCTTCGGACCACTGTTGGTAGTTACTCACCACTGCTGACCATTAGCATCACAAGCCTTGTTTAGGAGATACCATCATTTTTGCCCATTAAAGTTTCGCTGGTCCATACTTCTGAACATTTCTCCCACTTCTCTCAAACACATCAACTACAAGAAACGACTAGGCCTGATGCATCACATAGGATTATCTCATTACAACAGCACAAGTTATACTAAGTTATTTGTTATTCCTTCTGTCTAGTCTTAACGTATAACTACATAAACATTGGAAACATCTGCGGGCATAGTCACACCAAAAATAAAACACAACGTATGCGATTACTCAATCATATATGTATAAGCATCAAGTCCGCCTTGATGTTCAAGTTTGTATCGTGGATGCAGTATATTTTAACAATGTTGCAAGACTGGATGCTGAACAATGATTAGATGGTGCTGGGGAAAAAAAAAATCACGCTACAAAGTAACAGGCAGCAGGTCAGACTAGCCATTTGTAAAATAAATTAATTGTCAACCAGGTATGAGCACATTCTACTTTCACAGAACAAAATTCAACTAAAATCCCAGCATCTCCTGCACGCAAGGAACAATGGAGCAGCATCTCCAAAAAATGTGATATTAGAAGGTAATCCAGATAATAATTGGGCCATTTGGAAATATAGCAGATAAACCATCTGTTGTAGCACCTCATTATCAGCTTAAGGCAAATGCTTACAGACCATCAAATAGAATAACATGCTGCGCAATTATCGCACTACTTAATGTTGTGCAAAATATATTTGAATAAAATTACAATACTAAAACCGAGGATCTCTGTAGGGCTAGTAATCATTTCAAGATAGACATTTACAAATATTTACAAATATTATTCATTCATTTGTTTTATCTGCTGCATTGTGACCAGGGTTGTGGGAAAACCATTGCCAAGCCAGCACCACAGAGCACAAGACAGGAATAACCCTAGACAAGTCACCACTACATTATAGATTACACATGCACAGACTCACGAAGGGCATTTCACATGCAAATAAGCATAGAACTACACAGCTTACAGCAGATATGCAAAGCTGTGAAGTTATTCCACAAATCCATCTTTCTGTCTAGTACACAATAGTACATGCAATTCCCTAGAGCATTTTGGAATGTCACATTTCTAAAGGAAATGTGACATTTGGTTTAATATGAAAAAGCTGAACATACAACCATAACCATACAACGATATAAAGCATTCCGCTCGTCAATCGCGGCAATCGATTCTGAGACAATTCTGGTCTCCTTGAAATGCTACATGATCACCTTCCCATTGGAAAAACTTACCCATGGTCCAATCTGGCAGCCATGTTCCAGACATAGTTTAAAAGATAGGTCCCCCTCACCCATTACTTGCTGTGGAATTCAGATATGTTATTTTCCCTTTTGTTTCTGATATAACAGTGTCCTGCATCTTTTGACTGACCTTGTATAATACAGTGCTCACAATACATTAGTGGATATTTCAAAATGAATACCAGGCAATAAAAAAAAGCAGCATTTTAATTTTTTTTATTTTATTCAACAAAAACATCAGAAAAGCCAATGACGATGCAAACGAGATGAAAAAAAAAAAAAAAAAAACTACTTTTTTAATTTAATTTGTGAAAATCCACTATATAAAAGTGCTGGATTATCTGAACATTCCCTGATCTTAAAAATTGCACATCCTACAATTTCCTAGCTCTTGCAATGCCTTTGCAACACAGTTTGCTTGACTGTGAAGCCACAGACGCTTTGAAGCTGGTCTAACACAGACAACAGTGGCAGCAGCACTTAGAACATCCCAAAGCAAGATTGACAGACTGTGGAAATGCTTTCTAGAGACTGGAACAGTACGAAGAAGACTAGGGAAGGGTCGTCCATCTGCCACGGCAAGAAAGGACCACTACTTGACCTTATTGGCAAGAAGGAGCAGGTGCAGCAATGCAAGAGTTGCGGGGACAGGATGGCGGATATGCACCCAGATCATACGAAATCGGCTCCATCGTGTTTGACTGCATGCCCGGTGACCAATGGTATGCATTACGTTATCTGCTGAACACCATAGAACCCGCAGAATGTGGGCTGATGCGGATCATCATTGGTGAGGAGTGGTCAACTGTCCTCTTCTCTGATGGGTCACGGTTTGCATGCTTCAAATGTATAATGCCAGAGCAAACTTAAATTTTCATCTCATAAGAAATGCAAGCTACACAATATACATTACAATATTTCAACATGTTTAAGATATATAATTTTTGTATTTTTGCACAAGATAAAACACATATCTATATAGTTTATAATGGGTTAATTTTAAGCGTGTAGAACCACCAGCTCATCAAACACACTTTGTAAGAATACGGTCCATATGTATACTGAAGTCAGAGAAAGTCTTGCATCGTGGCTGGCAAGAGGACTAATATTTTAAAAGAGATAGAACTGAACAACTGTGCTCAGAATGTTTGTTTGTGTTTAACACTGTATCAGCACATTGCAGCAATTTATAAGGGAGTCTATGCCATGGGTGTGAAAAAAAATTCTGAGTGTAGTACTGGGCAGTCCAAGACTGGTCTAACTGTCAGTATGACTTTTCATAAATGGCAGGTTGGGGGGGAGACTTCCCTTGTAAGAAGGTGTTTGTGTGTTAGAGTGTAAGATGAGGCATCTTGTAATCATGGTTTGGTTTAGGTTTGCGATTTCCCCACTTTCATTTAGTGGGTTGCTGTCCCATTTATTTTGCCATGTTTTTAACATGAAAAGAGATATATGGAAAAGGGTCAAGTGGTGCTCTCACCTTCTGTTGATGTTCTAATGATCTACTCTTTCATTGTCAGGATTTCCAATATGGCCAAGTTCATACCGCTGCTTTTGTTGAGTTCTGTCCTTTAGCAGTATCTCTAAAAAATTGGGGTCATCTGTGCGGAAGCTTGTATGCATTATTTTGAGTGCAGATGATGGATCTTTGATGCGTACTTGTTTGAATACATTGCGGCTTGGTGAGAAGGCAACAGCTGTTGGTACAATTCTTAGAAAAATGGAAGAAACAAGATGACTGTCAATCTTCCTCAGTCTGGGGCTCCATGCAAGATCTCCCCTCGTGCGGCAAGAATGATTCTGAGAAAGATCAGGAATCAGCCCAGAACTACACAGCAGGGCCTGGTCAATGAAATCAAGAGAACTCTGACCACAGTTTCAAAGATGACCATTAGTAACATTACACTGTCATGGATTAAAATCTTACAGCAAATGCACAGGCCCGTTCACCAATGACCATCTGGATGATCCAGAGGAGGCAAGGAAGAAGGTCATGTGGTCAGATGAAAACAAGATTGAGCTTTTTGGTATGAACTCCACTCACCACTTGTTTAGAGGACGAAGGATGAGTACAACCCCAAGAACACTGTTGCAACCGTGAATCATGGGGGTGGAAACATACTTTGGAGGTGTCTTTTTGCAAAGGGGATAGAATGACTGCACCGTACTAAATGATGGTGGACTGGGTCATGTATTGCAAAATTATTGCAAGATTTTGGCCAACATCCTCCTTTCCTCAGTAAGAGCACTGATGATGGGTCATGACTGGGTCTTCCAGTATGACAATGGCCCGAAACACACAGGGCAACTAAAGAGTGGCTCCATAAGAAGCAACTGAAGGTCCTGGAGTGGCCAGTATTCAGAAAAAAATCCCTAGAAAATCTTTGGAAAGAGACAAAACTCAGTATTGCCCAGCAACAGCCCCGAAACCTAAAAGATCTGGAAAAGATCTTTCAGGTGAGTGGGCCAAACTCCCTGCTGCAGTGTGTGCAAACTACAATAAAAATTACAGACCTCTTCATTATTTGTAGGTGGGAAAACTTACAATATCAAACAATTTCAAAGTGATTTGAAATAAGAAAAAGATGCAGCAATAGTATAATGCTAAATAAAAGCTTTGCTTACAGTAAGAACCACTTACAGGGCTAATATGTCATGGACAACAAGTTAGTAAATGAGATATATTGAAATATATTGTGTACAGCAAAATGAAATCTGAATATTGACATATGATTTTTAGTCCATATCACCAAGCCCTACACTCAAGTCAAGTCACATTTATTCATGTAGTGCTTTTTGCAACGGAGCATTGTCTCAAATCATCATCATATAATGCCAATCCCAAATTAAGCAAGCCTAGGGTAACAGTGGCAAAGAAACATTTTATAAGGAAGGATCAAGATTCAAAAAGTCACCAAACCCTCTAGGGTGGTCTAGATGTTTAATTGTAAGTCAATTGTACTGAACAGTCAATGTGGGGCACTCTTGTCCTGTTTAGCATGCTTCTGTTTACCCCATGAATATATCACTTGCTACTCCATCACCATAATTGAATTTGCATCTCATTTGCATAATCAAACAAATTTTTTAGACTTTTCATTTGCTTTTCTGATGATCTTGTTTAGTGAAATAAAATAACAATGCTTCATTTTTAATCATTTTATATAAATTTTAAAAGACCCCCATATTTTTGTGAGCAGTGTCTGTATATGTGTTTGTGTTTGTGTGTGTGTGTGTGTGTGTGTGTGTGTGTGTGTGTGTGTGTGTGTGTGTGTGTGTACTTTTTGAGGCTTCAGCAGAAAAGACTTTGGACGGAGAGGGTTACTGCTCTCTGATGTGGCCTGGCCATGGTGGACACCCCGTTATCTGGAGCCTATATCAAGCACTGGAGTTGATCATTTAATATTAGAGGACATTCAACTCGCAACTCCTTACAAAAATAGCATAGCATCATTTGCGCTGCAGGTATATGGAGTGCTCCAGCTCCCTGTTGGTAGGCTCCATGCCCACTTTCAACTCCAGCTGTGTGCACCCGTTGCAAGCCTGATCTCATTACTTCTCAGTTAAGGAACAAGTCTGAGGATCACAGGTGTGTGACATGCACAAGGCAGTGATAGGCGCTAATCTAATTAAGTACTGGGGTTGGTCTTGTCAAAAGGAGATCTGAGAGGAATGAGTCATGATCCTGAGTCCTACCATGATAAAATTGTGGCAGCTCCTTGCATTTTCTATGAATGTTTTTTGCTGGTACATACCCCTCTCTCTTCAGCAGTTAAAAAAGCACAGACAGCAGCCATGTGCTGTAGATAATTAAAAGCCGAGGGGCTGTGGTTGAGATCTGAAGCAGCCTAGGCCAGCTCATGTTCCTTTAACATAATGACCAACATCTGGCAGCAGCTGGGGGTAACATGGAATATCCTGACTGAGTATTGAGGAAGTAAGGAAGAGGGAGACAAAGGACCCCAACAGCATTGTTAACACTGCCTAAACCTTCTAACGGGCAATTAATCTGACTTATTTTCAAGTTGAATGCCATCTTTTCAAGAGCTTTACAGCAAAAAAAAAAATCAGGTATTAATTTCGAATTAAACCCTATAAACACCATTTAAATGGCTGAAACAATGAATGATTTAAGAAGATGGTACAATTGTGGCCATGCATGTGAATGTAGCATGTTTCGATGCAAAAAGGTATACAAACCATACTAAATACTTGAGTATTACTTAGTGTTTACATACACAATTAGATTTATGCAATTATATTTTTATACAAGTAGACAGACAGGGAGAACCTATGGTGTAGCATATTCCAACCTGAATATAAGATTCATAAATTTGATATAGAAAAGAGAAATTTAACCCAGCAATATCACAGCATTTATACCAGTTACCCAATTTCTATTCCCCTACCCCCCAAAGCTGTCCATGCCCGAAATCCTGATGAATACGGCTGCCAGGTGCACTTATTCTAAACAGACGCTTTATTTAGGACTTTTTTCCATTGACTGGGCCGTTTTTTCTCTCCTGGGATCTGGCAACTCTGAAATTAAACGCATACTCAAGAAAAAGAAGATTGTGTAATATTAAACTTAAGTTGGCGTTACAATTCTGTGAGATTATTAGCTGGTTGCAAAGTAGAAATGCAATTATTATCCATGTCATCATGTAAACCCAGAAGGTCCCCCATTATCTGTTGACCCCAGTTACATGTACACTCGATCGGCTTACTGACAAAATATGATTTTCTGCTGTCATCTGACTATTAAGTGCATGTAAATGCACACATTGTTTCAGTCTTGCTCCAGCAGATAAGCAATTTGTTTTGCTATTTATAGTCCACCTCACAGACGGCCAACCATATCTATTGAATGCTGATTCAATAGCCTACATTTCCTGTAAAGAAATGTTGCAACAAGAGCACTTCTGCTGAGCGCTGAACAGCATCAGACAATTTATTCTCTCTCTCTCTCTCTCAAATTCGCTGCTTCCTGCTTCTAACCAACGGCTCAAGCTGACTTTCGAAGATTTCATAATCTGTATTGTTACTGGAACACAATAGCACTCTAATGGATCATAATCCGCTGTTGTTATAAGTGTGCCAGGACAAAGACTCTATTCCACAGTCTTGTTCATGCTCAGCTGCTGCATTCTTGGCTGAGAGTCATCAATCCTACAAATTAAGGTGTTCCCTCTTATCCTCAAACATTGGGGAGTCTCAAAAATCAGCTTAACTAAAAAGTGAAACGCAAGCACTGGAATTGCGCCTGAGGCTGGGTCAAGCACACATAAGGGATTAAAAGTCTAAACTTAAAATAAATGTAATTATGATTGTAATTAGAAAGTAATAACACAGCTTGTCTTTTTTGCCATCCTACATCAATCATTTGGCATTCAGTAGCAGATTAAAGTGATATTTCATGATCTCCAGGACAAAATGATAGGGAACCAGTGTTCAAATGAGGTATCAAAAATGTTACCCATATCAAATTAATTTTTTCAACGCCATCTTAGCAAATGTTGCTGCATATAAACACATGTAATACATGTCCAAAGAAAAATGTTAAGCAACTTTTTTCTGTACTCGTTTACACATAACAATTGTGGGGTTAGATGCAGGGAAAGACTGACTTGAAAAAAATGCATTATCAAAGAATTACACGCACAATATCAGATGGCAAGAGCACACAAGTTGCCCACAAAAGAACCAAAACCATCAAGAAATAGCTGTCTAATTGCATCATGCTGAAGCAGTTGTGTTTCTGCCACGTGGGAACTGACAACTCTTATCTACTGAACAGTAATTCCCAGAGTTTCATTCACAGCATTTTTTTTTTAAACGCAAGTACAATAGGAGTTTGGGAAAATGTATGCGACACCAAATTTTGGCATAAAATACCACTGATTATGCACAGACCAGCAATAACATTACTTATAATAACAGCAATAACTTCATTGCTCATTGTGCATTTTATTAGCACATCTTAACATATAAGCTTCACTTCTGTAGTTCTACAAGGTGAGTCAAAAGTCACAAAACACGTCACATACTGCATCGTGGACTTTTCGTAAAGGCTGCCAAACCACTGTTGAGGTTTCTTAGTCGGTAGCGGTCTTTGGATCACCACTACATGGCTTGTCGTCCACAGTCTCGTTTTTTTCTTAATTAGGCTATAAGAGATGCAACAGTGCCCAATGATGGTATGGTATGGCAGCTGCATTAGCCGAACATGAGAATAATCAATTTCAGCGTTAGTTATTATGACGAACAACAAAATTTTAAAGCTTTTTGTTGACAACTGTTGAACCACAAGATATATTGCAAATCAAAAGGCACAAAGTATTTTGATATGCTACATGACCACCTTCCCACTGGAAAACTTGCACTTGATCCAATATGGCAGATTTCAAGATGTTCCAGACATGCTGAGAAAGGCCCTCCTCACCCAGTACTTGCTGGGTTATTCGGATGTGCCATTTTCCCTGTTGTTCCTGAAGCAAAAGTCCAGTGTCCTGGTGACTCATTCTGCACAATTACAGACTGTAGTATGCATCTTCCTCAGCATACTTCATTAGCTCCTTTTCACCTGTTCTTCACAGACTGCCCACAGCGTTCTCAGCACTGCAATGCCACTCCTCTGACATGGTGAGGCCATGTTAGTCTGTTACAATAGTATGAGCTTTATGTACTGTGAGCACTACACTATCAGCTGCATCCCCCTTATAGATGTAAAGTCAGAGACTGTAGCTCATTTGCTGCAGTTTGTGCTAGTTTCCTAGGATTAGAATCCTCTAATTCTTCAGTGACCACAGAACATTGCTGGATTAATATTTTTGTTTGTTACTATTCTCCAGCAGTGACACTGAAACGTATAAAAACACCAGAAATAAGTATCTCCACCACATGACTTGTCCAAAGACAAGCCAATCTCTCTGTAGACTTATTTGAAACAAACACCCGTCAAGTCTATCTGTTCTGAAACAAGCCAGCACTTATTAGTTCGTGATAATTACAAATGAACATGTACACAAATCCATTAAGTGGAGCCACAAGGCACAATATTGTTGTTGTTTAACACCCAGTCTAGGTCTTTGGGCCATTTCCTGCCTAGTGCATATTTTATTAGATATATTTTTATTATTGCTTTTAAAAAAATGTACTTCCAGGTTTTTTTGTTCCACTTATTTCCCCATGTTTGCTGGTGAATTACTGGTGAAGATTTTTTCACGCTTTGTAAGCCAATGCTTAATAGTTCATATAGTGTCCCATTTGACGCCACATTATCCATTTTACAACACAGTTTCCCATTTTTAGTTCTCAAATAAAATAAATTGTGGACTTTGTCTAGATCTCTCCATGTAAATCTAACAAACCACTGAAAAAATGATTTTCAAGCAGGTTCAAAGTCTGTTGAATCAGGATGAAGATTCCAATCACAATACAGTACATCAGCTTACATCATGCTAATGGCATACAAGAAAAGACGGTATGTTTTGATTTTTTTTTTTTTTTTCATTTTAAAAGTTATGCCAACATTCACCATATAAACAAAGGACGACTTTGCAAAAGTGCTTGCGGCATACCATAACCTTGGCTAAAGGGTTTTGATTAACTTTCTGAACCGCATCTTTCCAACTGCGTAAATCCATTCAGTGTCATTTCAATGCC
Organism: Parotocinclus haroldoi; assembly: GCA_034779995.1. Classification (NCBI taxonomy): domain Eukaryota; kingdom Metazoa; phylum Chordata; class Actinopteri; order Siluriformes; family Loricariidae; genus Parotocinclus; species Parotocinclus haroldoi. Next base: position 19,763 of record JAUZST010005599.1, on the reverse strand, counting down.
CATAAGTGCATTTTTGATATCCTTCCATCTGCTGGAGTCGTCATATAGATTCACCGAACTATTCAGCAAAACCTTTGTTGCATTCACTTGATATTTCTGTAACACAAGTTACATGAAAGACATTTTTTCTTTTGTCGCATATATAGATACTCAATGACAAGGCCTATAATAATAAGATTCAATAGACTAACTTCTGTAGTGGAAGTGGAGCGCTGTATTTGATCTTGATAGTCTGATACAGATACAGGCTTAAGATACTACAGAATAGACCTACTGTCTGAAATTCCAACTGTTTCAGTCAGTGGCAGAGAATTCTGCATCTCTCTCTCTTTGCTTCTATGACAGATGGGTTACAGGGGCAAGCCAATCAGAAGACAATCAATTTCCTCATAATAGGGAATCATGTCAAGGGGGGCAGGCAACATCAAAATCAATACAAGCATCAGAGGAGTATGGGCCCTTTGATAAATTGCTACATGAATTAGCCCTTCGTCAGTGAGTGACAAGAGTATTACTGAATTTGATACAGCAAAAGGACACCTATTAATGGAAGTTACACAATTCTGGATACTTTGGTCGGAAAAATCAACCACCTCAAAGTCACCACTGGGGGAATGGAAGAAAACTACACTGCTATCTATATTACAAAATATTTAATTATGGGATATTTCAATCCCCTCATTTTTGTGAGCAGGAATCCACTTAACCCTTCTTTGTAATTGAACTGCATTTCTTTAATTCCAGTGATCCACTAGTGATGCACTTCCATACAGCCATCATGAGAAAATTTGCCAATACGTTTGTAAATAATACAATCTACAATTTAATTGTACAGTCTTAAAGGCGTGCCAAAACAACAAGTTGTTTAGCCACAATTCATGAAAGTGATCGGTAAAGTTTTACAAGCGTGCCTTTTTATCTCTTTTTTTTAGATTAATCCCTAGTGCTCAACTTCAGTCCAAACACTACAAGACAGCCTCAAGATATTCATTTTGATCCAGCTGTGGGATTTGTCAAAAATCCTGAATCGAGTCTCTGATACACAGCCCATTGGTTGTATCCATGTTTAATAGGAATCCCCTTCTAACTTAGGTTAGGCTTGGAGCACAATGCTGGAGGTAGACAAGACTGGCTGATTTGCTCAAACCCAATTCTCTTTAACCTCTCGCTACAGTGCTCCTGCCAAGTGGTGAGATTTGTACGAGGAGTAGATCAGAGGGGTAGAAATAGGCTAGGCAGTTAAACTTTGATTCAGTGCCAGCTGTAATTCAGCCACAAACACTCACTGGCATGTCAGGGCCACTGTCAAAACTGCCACAGCAAGACAGAAACCACACAATGCATTATTTATTTGCCAGCACATGACCAACTCAACAGAACAATGCTCTGTTTGCTGGATGATGTATTAATCAGAAAGGCCACTCTATGGGGCTCGACTCGATAACTGACCAACAAAGTTTTGAGTTTTCTAAAAACAGTAAGATGTTAGATTTTTTGCTGAACATTCCTGGTGTGAGATCAATGTTTAGATGCAAATACTGTAGTGCATCTGAATATTTTGAACTGGGAGAGAAAACCAGCCACTGCACAGCCAGTATATAAGCACAGTTACACCCATTGTTTGAATAACGGTTCAGACTGCAAATACACTGCTTACACAAAATAGGGGATAATTCAAAATGAATACGAATAGGATCCCACAAGAACTGGTGGACAATCTGATACTGTCCATGACTGCTAAACAGTTAATGTGTGAAACTCTCCTCCACTTTGATATGCTTCTGTTCACCCCACGAATATATCACTTACTACTAATCACAACTACTTATCACAATACTTGAGTTTGCATGTAATGTGCGTAACAGAACAACTTTTCATTTGCTTTTCTGATGTTCTGGTTCTTCTTTAATCGCTTCATATTCATTCTGACATTTCCACATACTTTTCTGAAGAGTATACTTGAAAAACCCATGTAGAGTATCCATTATTTTCTTTGGGAGAATACCCTACTGGTTCCTGTATACTCACATCTCCTACTTTAAATGATCTAAAGGTTCAGTGGGTTTCTGACACCTCTCTAATGAGCAGGGTTTCAACACCCTGTCTGTATGCATGTGCACAGTCCCTACCAACTGACTGCTTTTCCCCTTGTGCTAAATGCTATCATATAAGATTAACAATCAATCAATACTTCATACTACGCATTTAACAAAATAAAACCTTCAAGGATTATAAGTATTTTATAACAACACCATGGAAATTCACATAGCAGGGTTTAATTGTCTATCATTGTATGGTCCAACCTTAACACTGCTGATTTCAATAGGCTAAAAGCTCAGGCAGCTTCTCTCAGTCTTAGCAGACAATGATTGACAGATCCCCCTCACAACTTCCTCTTCAATTTTCTCCAAGAGGATCAGTCAAGTGGTCCTCTGCCGTATGCAATAAAAACTGACCGGCACCAACACAAGTCAAAACATAGACAAACATTCAGCAATGGCAATGTGGCTGGTGGTTACTCACTGGTTAAACAACACCAGTGCCATAAATGGTGTCGCCCCAAAAAACAAACAAAGAAAAAAAAACAATAATAACAATAACAATAACAACAACAACAACAATAACAACTGGACTCCAAATCATGCATTTACTACCTTCAGCAATGATCCTGATAGAATACACCCACATTAACTTGGACAAAGTAAAAAGGAAAACCAAAGTATTCTGTTTGTCGTTTATGCGCATGTTCATATGTAAAGGTGGCAAAAGTAGTCTATAAAAGAGGCTATAGAAAAATCAGTAATTAAAAACATTCATTGACACATTTTCAAGGTAGCAGGAAACCAGGATCCTAACTAGCAGCATAGCGTACAAAATAAAACATTGAGAATAATAATTAGATTACATTAACAGTGTATATGTTACGTAAAAAGTTTTCAAACGTTCAAAAGTCTCTCATCTGCAAGAATTGGGACAGTGGCTTTCACAATGTAATTAGTGACAGCACTTGTTATGCTTTTCTTGTCATGAGGTGCTTCTTTTCAGAATGCCGATGATGAGGGTTGCGGAGTGTGTTTTCATGCTGGTACCTTGCACGCATAGTTAAAACTCCAATTAAGATGCATATCACACGCGCACCGCAGCTTTTTACTTTTCACTGACATACCTGACTCACACTTTAAAGAGGCCAGGAAACCTAATGCATGTCTAAAGAACATTTTCCATAAAATCCAGCGTAAACAAGCTCCACCCTGACTGAATCCGGAGAAGGAATTGAACCAGCGATCTCTGAAGCTGCGAGGCAACAGTACTAACCACTAGCATCACTGTGCCGCCCCTCAATTACAAAAACATCTGTAACTGAATTGTAGTGCAGCCGGAAAGCGCGTCGTATATTTTTAAACTGCAGTGGGCTCTCACAGTTATGAAATAGAACAAAAGCATTATCTGTTTACTTGCACATAAGACAAATGGTAGCATTCTGTATCACATTCTTGTTTATATTACTATATAAAACTATGCAGACATCAATCATTGTGAAAAAAGTTGTATAGACTTAATGAATCAGTGACTCATATGTTCCTTGGATCACGATATTACTAGTAAATAGTTAATACACAATCGTTCAATACCCATGCTGTATCTGCTATGATCTATTCAGTGCAGAGTGAATGTAGTTCGTGCACCATAAGGATTCCATTACTCAGCTTCATGAGCAAAATCCTTTTGGACATTTGAGGGAGAATGATGACTATGCATTCCATTCCCCAAACAGCACAGCTGAAGAGGTCTGGCAATATTGTTTTGTTTGAATATCCAGAATCCAGATATACTTAGAATTTTGAAACCTCGGCTTCAAAAGAACATCTTCTCATTGCCATAGCAAACAACATTCATGTGCAGTCATCAGCGCAACCAGCGGGCAGAGAGCTGATCCTCAAGTACAGCGTATTAAGCCCTTAGCGGAGGGGGATGATGAAGTCGCTGGTCTTCAGTGCGTGTTAAACAAGCTCTGGGATTCAGCTCCCATAAGCCATTCCACTAAACGATTAGTGGCACGGTGCCGGTGTGCCGCAGCCGAGATGGAGTGTAGAAACCCATGGAGAGCACCTGGGTTCCAGAGAATTGCTGCTCTAGACTAGGCTGAAGACATAAAACAGTAATTTTCTCCTCTTTCTGGATGGATTCTGAGCTCCATTCTGAGAATGGAATTTTTTTAAGATAGTACATTAGAGCAGAGAGCTGTAGAGCTGGTTAAGGCCAAGCTTTAAAAACGACAACAACAAAATTTTTTTTTTAAAAATCAGAGAAAGAAAGCAAAGACAGTTTCTTAAACAAATAAGGAACTTCGACTGCCAAAGGGCAAAACAGAGGAAACCTAATAATAAACGTAATAATAAAGCTTGTGGCAAGTAAGTAAACACTCCACTAGCAGCAAGTGTTTTGCCTCTTGAGGAAGAGAGCTGACTTATCAATAAGAGACAGTTTTCTACAGTAGCTAATCTTTTTTTCAGTGCTGCTTGCCAACCTCCAGACTGACAGCTAGGTGAAGTGGCAATGTTAAACGCTTCTTAAATTCGTCCATCAGCAGAAGCCCATCACATTTTTTGGCATGTCATATGCTCGACTTGTCTACTCGTTCAACACTCCTTTCCAACGCAGTATCTGCCTTGCACCCTCATTTCCCGTCCTACCCCGCCTCCTGTGTAAACAGAACCTGTTTCAAATTATTTTAAGCAGACTCTGGGCAATACAACATGCTGCTTAGCAGAGACAACATTTCACAGGATATTTTATGTCTAGGCCAGAATGGCCTGCAAAACTAATGAGGAGAAACAACAAAGCAGATCGTCTTGTTCCGGACTCGAACAGAAAACCAAGGCACAGGCACTCAACAGGGGCTTTGTGGTTGAAAATTCTGAATGCCAAGTTATTTCCTACCCTTGCATCGAAATCTGAAAAGATAATCGCAGGCTACAGGCACAATCGCTATAGAATGTCAAGACTAGAACAAAGAGGAAGAAAACAGGCATTACTGACAAGGTGCTTTAATATCAAACCTTCACAGCCTGATCGAGTGTAGGATTTATTTTAAATGGTGATTCTGCAGCGATAAGAAACACGACAGCATTTACATTTACCTAACAATCCAATAACTACAGATGAGATAAAAACAGATTTTGTCAGTAATCCGAACAACAAGTTTTGCATGCACTTGGGTAGTTAGATAAAATATCTCAAGGTAAACTTTACTTTCTACTTTATGCAAAAATGGACCCGCTTTACTGATGATTTTCTATAATACATGCTGCAAAGAAGGAGTTTTTGGGGTTTTTTTTTAAACTACAAGGTTATTTTTGTTATTTGGAAACTAAATTTGTAATGTTGGCTTTGGGGTTATATTGCCACTTTCACTTCAGTACAGGCATACTTGTGGCATAATCTTGGTCGCATTATGTCCAAACAGAGGACGATCAGTCATCAGTTCTAGAGAGAAATAAAGAATTATAGCACTAAATGAACATTAAATTGGGTGTTTCAATTAGGATGTCGTAGGAAGTTTTGTATTTTTTCCGGTGGGGTCTTTTCAAAAGGGTCTTTCATGTTCCAATTTTGATAGTATTTTTCCAATTTTGACTGGTTTATACATGTACATGTAGTTGTAAGCAGAACAGTCAGTTAGATATTTTACTTGATACATTTATCATACACCTTGCTAGTCCTGGGCTTAGCCTTCAGAAAGAAAACTGGATTTTGGTCTATACTGCCTTAACCGCATCAGGCAGTTGCTTCAAATTTGTTTGCTTCACATTCACGATTGGAATCTCCTGTTCCACCACATCCCAAAGGTGCTCTATTGAATTGAGATCTGGTGACTGTGGAGGCAATATGAGTAGTAAACTAAATTATTATTAGTTATGTTCAAGAAACCAGTTTGAGATGATTTGAGCTTTGTGACATGTCCCATTATACTGCTGGAACTAGCCATCAGAAGACGGATACACTGTGGTCGTAAAGTGATGGACATGGTCAGCACAATACTCATCGGTTGTGTTGTTTAACTGATGCTGAGTTAGTATATGCTGAGATGCTGAGTAAGTAGTTTGCACTTGACTATGTCGTCTTGACCACATCTGCATGCTTAAATGCATCGAGTTGCCAAGTGTTTTGCTGATTAAATATTTGCCCTAATGAGCAGATAAACAAGTGTACCTAATAAAGTGGTCTGTGAGAGACTATGTCCTGTTAAGTCATGAATACAGAATCATATAATCAGAATGTACCAGTTAATGAAAGCAAAGCTGCTCTGATCTTTGATCAATCTGAAGTTTAACTGAAAATGCCCTGACGGTAATTCAGTGTGTCCACGATTATATTACAGCGCATGCTTAATACCTTTACATGCAGAAACCCAGGCTAATTTCTAAACATCAAACTACCATAAACATGCAGTTTCACATCAACATTTAACCTTGATCACAGCCTGTTGCGGTTCTATCGGCACATGGCGTAGATAAACACGCCATCCCTGTTCCACAGAATGACTTTCCTGCTGCGGCAGCGGAGTAAAAGTGAGTGAGTGAGAGTGAAAAGGAGGGAGGAAGAGTGAGAGGGCAAGCCCAACGCTTCCCTGTGCTGCGTAATGATGTGCTCCATTCTGCCTTCCCTCTGGGAGCCTCTCGGCTGAGTGAGCACATCCCAGCACTGCCGTCCATCAAACCCCACCCCACCTCCAAACACACACACACACACACACACACACACACACACACACACACACACACACAACTCCCTACCTCACTCTTGTGTCTCCTTGTACCTCTATACTTTCGCTGTTCCCCAGTGCCTTGTCATCTGGTTTGTTCTCAACGCTTCAATTCACAGGACAGGCTAAGGAGTGCACCGTGGCATCAACTTGTTTGCTGGGCCTCCTAACAACAATCTCTCCCTTAGCTGCTCGAGTTCCAAGCTCATCAAAAACAAATCCTCACCTGGGTTGACTGTTGTAGTCATTTGTTGCCCCCATATGTTTTCATGAACAAGGCACAAATAATCTTTTCAGTGCTACTTCTACTAAAGTTTTCTGACACACATCACTTCTAACTGTCCAGCACTACAAAAGCAACAGTTAATGTCTTTTGATGCACTGAAACCAACAGCAGGTTCCATGACACATCGCAGTTGCATTTAAAACTTGTATTATTATTTATTTAACCTTCAGAATCACCAAGTGATACTAGATATTAGGTTGAAGCAGTATTAACAGATCTATCCTTCGTTTTTTAGGAATAACTAGACATGCTTGTGTATAAGAAATAGTTATGTGCCTTTAGGTGCAATTCAGTGCAGTGTGTTCAGAACATTAGGAAAGATTTTTCTGTACACAAGTTCGTTCAAATTCAAAATAAAAATACTTTTTTTTTCCTGTTCAGCAAATCTAACATTGTGTGACTTCAAAACTGAAATATGTACCAATCAGATAATTGTCTATGTAACAAATGTAAACCACCAATTAGCACAACAGAGTAGGTCGGCTCACGGCCGAGGATAAAGGGTACTGATACAAAAATTGTACGCGGCAGCAGAAACCGATTATTTAATTCGTTCCGTTATCTTTCCCAGTTTGAATTTAAGTGACGGTGAAGAAAATCCCCTCTCAATTATTTTGATAAAAACAAGCATTCCATCTGTTTCTGTGATCTTGCTACTTTAAACACATTAATTTCCCTACTCCAACCTGAATGGAGCACCCAGAAGCTTTAATTTTCCCAAAAAATTATATTCAACCCCCTCGTTTTAATTAAGCAGTCTGAACAGTGATGCTAGTAGCCAGGTACTATTCTATATGGCTGATAGCATCTCAAAACCTCTGTGGCATTATGCTGAGGTGGCGGTGCGATGTTGACATGGTGTAACATGGAGAGGCAATGCCAAAACCGTCAGAGAGAGAGAGAGACCACGCTGGAATTGTCCACAGACATACTGTATATACAGATGCCACCCTGGCCATTTTAGCTCATCGCTATGACACGCATGGCAAAAGCATCCACTGGTAAAGGTTAGAATGGTCTGTATACACATACAAGCAAGTCTGAACATTGCACCCATAAACAGCTGATTACCTTAACAGCCAACCAAGGCTGCAGATCATGGCCATCTTTCAATAATATGGTTTCTTCAGGTAAGTTCATCATTTTTAACCACTGCTAAATGGATCTCATAGTTTGGCTTTGATTCCCATGCGCATCAGATATTTCAAGACTTTGGTTACATTCTCTCAACATCCAGGATATTCTGGTTATTCTCACTAGATCTAATTTCAGTGCTTTTGCTACATATATTTCGCAGTAGTGGGCTGCTATTGTAAAATTATTGCTGCTAATCACCCCAGTTTCCCTATGAGAGAGCCCTAGTGCTCAAGTGGCCATAGTCAGGCTGCAATCTTTGATCCAGGATATTCATAATACTGTTTAATAGTTTTTTTTGTTTTAGCTTCTGTCAATAATGATGATGAGGGATGCTGTGTAGATGGTAGTGTACCATTCCAGTTTCTACTGATATCACAGGTACATTGGGTTTAGTTTGCATGCTGATTTGTTGTGAATATAACATTACATTTACATTATAGTAGCATAAAAGGCTATGCGATTAAAGCAACGTCCAGTCCACTGTTCATGTTCAGTTATACAAAAAGTAATGCAGAAAATAACTAATTCTAATCAAGCTCATGTTTGTCAAGCACCTAAACTAAACCTTGAACCTATATACATTTAATCTACATGAAATGTGTAGAAACTTTTTTTTTTTTACATTGTGGAGATGTCTTTGCCTCTTATGTCCACATCATTTTAACTTTTCAGCTGAGCCTTTTTTCCTCCCATCATTTGGTTTGACTGAAGAGAAGCAACAAAAGCAATGCATCCCAGATTAAACCCAGATGTAGAAAGTTAATCAAAAGGCTGTGTATTATGAGTTGAAGCAGGCACTTTTGTGGTTTGTGAAACCATATAACACCACAGATGAGACAAAAACAAAAGAAATACTATTACTCAGACAATTCTACACATTCAGACAATTTCTACAAGTTCTACCAACAGGTGTAAAAGAGTCACAGAAGTAGAAAAACATTCATATCTATAACAAGTCAGGATGTAAACCATTTTTTTAAGATGGGCAAGCTGGGTTTTGATATAGACTAGAAGTAACTTTACAAAGCCTGCTTTGGTGCTTCAATACTCCCTTTGAGCATGAAACAAACATAAAAATGAGCAGGACAGCCAGCAGAGATCTGCAGGGGAAGTAACGTACACCGCCGCTGCAGATCAAGGTAACACAAAGCCTGGCCAGCACTTCCCCTCCAATCCCACACATCAATAAACTGAAGAAAGTCCTAATGGACACTTCCTGAAACCTGCAAGTGACTGATATGCATACTGAGAAACAGCCAGCTTGAACGCTAACAGAAACTAGGTGTCACGTTCGGCAGGGTTGCTCTCATGAGTTTTTGCTGCAATAGTAGAATGTGATGGCTTGAGGTCTACAAGAGGTTAGTGCAAAGGAATAGGTCGACATTTGTAAATCTTGCTTTGTGCAATACTGATCTTTATGGTTTCTATAAAACGTTGCACCGCTTCAGCCTACTCAGACCAATTGCAAACGTTCACAAGGCAACATCTGACCCTTGCACGTCGTTCAGAAGAGGTCTGCTTTATCCTTTCTGCCATTGGTCTCCATAATGCAGCCAGACCTCTAGACCTCCGTGTTCCTTGACAACCTTGGTTAACATTAACAGAAAGTGAAAGTCTGCTCTGCACAGAACCTTTCAAGAGCAGAGGACAGTGAAGACAACACCTCAGGCATAGTTTTTAGAAAGTTCCAACAAATGTGGTACATTATTACCATGTGGAAAAAGCCACGGAATCAATTAGTCAAGCCAGTTATACTTCAACCTTATTACAGAGCTACACTGAAATTACGTCGTGCATTAACCACATTTACACTAAGACGAGAGACAGAGAGAAACTGTGAAAGAATTCTCTAAGTGAATATAAACAACTTCAATTCATCACTATAATAACCATTACCCTCTAAAGTAGGAATGGCACTACTGCTCCAATCTTTTAAAAATCAATTCAACAACATCATCAAACGAGCGTTACAACTAAACATTTACACACGCCAACACCAAGGGATGCATTAAAAAAACATAAATGCATGCCCTTTTAGTGAATGCTATCTATGCTCTTTGAACTCCAAACACCATCAAAAGGTGAAATAATTGGCCAATGAAACATGTTATCTCGCCACAAAGGCTCATTCAGAGACAGAAACCTAGATAAAAGAAACCTAGAGAAGAGAAGAGAACCCACAAGTGCCAGTCATTCTCCTGCACACAAGCCAAACACCCTGATGCACTCCTGAAATACATCAAAATAAGCACAACGTGGCTAATCAGAGCTCATTAAAACAAAAGATGCACTCTTTACACGAGCAAGAAATTGCACACATGAAAGGCCTGTTGCTAAAATAATATTGGGGCATGGTGCCTTGGCACTGTACCATGACAAATTTTATGTCAGACTAACAAGTATCTATGATCTAATATTTGTGTGTGACATCACCAGGAATCCCACTCAATTGATTCCCATCAAATCCTCAAACCTCCCCTGTCAGTACAGCACCACAAACTAAAAGGTTAGAGCGTGGGGATTCCTGAGCTAGGTCACACATTACTCATATCAGTAGACACCACATCAATCAGCTGATGAGAAGTGTTGGCGGCTTCACACAACCCATAAACACTGCTGCTTACAGACATATGTGATTTGTACGGCTTATAAGAATATGACTGAGTCACATTCTTCCAAAAAATATTCTGTTGTCTGGATTCTCAACGTGCCATTGCTTCGTCAATTAATTAAATTGACGTAACGAGTTGGTCCACTGTGTTCAACAGTTAAAACTCTAAGCACTTCATAGTATAACAAAAGTTCCTGTAGCGGTTTATTGTCACTAACAATTACCCATCACATACAAAAGAGGAAGCAACTGCAGACCACAAGATTTCCTAACAGTTAATAGGCTGACTAAAAGACAAAGTATTTAATTAGGCAGAAACACTTACAATCCCAAAACAGAAAACAATTATTCTAAAAATTCACTTTGTCTTGTATTTCAACGCAGACAGTACGAAGCCAACAAATGTCATATTTTGGCTGGTCAGCATCTTTTCAATTCTTAATATGCGTGCACTCCTGCATTTCAGGAATGCAACAAAAAAAGTTGAGACAATTCCAGGCTACTAATAAGGTACAAATGTATATATAATGTCACAAATATGTGATTTCAACAGGTGAAGATATGGTACAAAATACAGCATTCATAAAAGGCTGAGTCTCTGAGAAGCAAATGTGTGCTGGTGATCCCCAGTTTGTAATCAAATGGGTAAGAGTTACAGAAGTGTTTGAAAGAATATTCCTCAAGATTTGGACATTTTATCCTCTACAGTGAGTAATATCACTAAATTAATAAATGAATCTGGAGGAATTTCAACGTGATAAGGGCAAAGACACAAGGCTAAATAGAATGGCTGTAATTATCAATCCCTCAGGAAGCATCAAGAATCGTCATTCAATAATAGCTGATATAACCGCATGGGATTACTTTGGAAAACCTTTGTCAAGCACTGCAATAAGTCGTCACATTCACAAATGCCACTTAAAAAATTTCCTCCAAAAAAAGAAGTATAATGTTAACCGTTTCCACAAGTCGCAACGACTTCTCTCGACTCTGAGGCATCTCGGATGGATCATCACACAATGGAAACAAATTGTGGTCAGACCAATCAGTATTCCAGGTCTTTTTTTTGGCAAAAGGCATGAGACCAATAAACACCAGAAACAATAAATTGCTTTGTATCCCCAGTGCCAAAATCTGTGTGGTGAAAGGAAATGGCAACATTGTAAAGTGGTAAATGCTTTGGGTTAGGTCTGATGTGCAGGAATGGATATTCATTAATGGAAGACATTAAAGCTGACCTGACCAAACATGAAATCTCAAGTTCATGCTGTCTGCAATTAACTAAATGCCAAACGCAAGTAAAATTTAAGAAAGGCTGCAGGTTTTAATTTGCACTTTCCATGCTGGCCCAGCTTCTTCTGATCTGTTCTAGTACTACACATCATCAGGTCCTCCTTTAGAGTGAGCAACACACAAAAACAGAAAAGCAGAGGAAAAAAAAACTATTTAGCAATCACACCATAAACAGTCCCGCTGAAACAGGGGTTGGGTTAGTTGAACTACAAGGTTTGAAGTTCAGTTCCCATACAGAAAGTGCAGACTGTCACAACAAAACTTCAGGCAATCAGTCAGGGCTTCAGCTTGCTGGGAGGTTTCACTTTTCTCCAGCACATAGGAAGATGCGCCTCTTTAATAAACTTCAGCTCCTTACAGTCCCGCAGAGGATTGTAAAACGGCTGGCCTTCATTCCACAACCTACAGGATTGTCTTTAAGTTCCGAGAGCAGATGTGCAACAGCGAGTGATTGAAAATGCCCTACCTTGTGGATGTGCCCTTCCGTACGTCGCAGATGCTGCATTTAAAGGCTTCCGCGCTGTTCTTGAACGTGCACACGCTACAGTCCCAAAAGCCGTCGTCTGCTAGGGGTTTGCCTTGTCTTTTTGGCCTTGGAAATGACACACGCAAGCAACACAAAAAGAAAACATTCAAAGGTCAACTTTAGACTTTGTTCAACCCAACCAGAATCGCGTATTTGGTCAAGCCGGTTTCTCGAAACGCACCCGTGATGAAATGAACAGGAATGAAAAGTGACAGCAAACTCGAGACCGGTTGATCGGCGGACGATACTGCACTAACTAGCTTGCTAACTAGGAGGGTTTGCTGGTAAAGCTAAGGCTCTCTCGGTTACCACTCAACCCGTCCGAGTATAACCAGCACTCACCAGCTAGTTAGCGTTAGCCAGCGACCAAGCTAGCCAGTCATATAGAGCGTCAAACTGAATGTCAAAAAAATGCCCTTTTCGGACACCGAATTCAAACCGTGGCCGGGAGTAAATCCGTTTTCCAGACGGGAAGCGCCGTATGGTAGGTTAACGTTAAGTCTCTTTGTCTATGACGGGTAGAGTGGGTAGGGAGAGAAGAGAAGCCGCCATAGCTACACTCACTATTCTCGCTCTAGCACACCAACCGAAAAAGGAGAAACACTCCTCAAGGAAAAAAGCATCCGAATAGCGAGCCCGAAACAGCACGCAAAGCCAAGCGTCCAACCCATCAAATACCAACGCTTTCTTACCTGGTCGGGCTCTTTTTGTCGCCCATGATGGGGGGAAAACCGGCTCGGAAAAAAGAAAGCGAGGTAATAAAAAAGGTTTGTCTAATTAACAATAAGAGAGTGAGGAGGATCCGGAGCTCGGAGCGCTGCAGGCGCACACAGGCGGACTCGCGTTCACTGACGGACGCGAGGCAAAGCCACTGCGTACCACGTGACCCCACTCCGGCCAATCAGCGCCGGCCTGGCTTTAAAGTCTCGCTAGGAAATCGCAAATCGATCCGAACTCGCTGCTCCTCTTGGTTGATCTGAACTGGCTGTTCGTCGAAGCGAAAGAAAAGCAACGCAGAATTAGGTTCATCTAGTTATGACGTTGAAGCATGCCATCACACATACCAGTTTATGAATCTCTTAAGATGGATTAGGCTTAAGAAATGACATGGATTCAACACTCAAGGTGGCACAACTAGCTATCTGCTCGGACCTGTGCTCGTGGGTCAGTGGGTTTGTCAGGTATACCAACTGTTGATTAGTATGGTTTGTATATTCTCGCAAAAGATTTAAGTTTCAGGAGCAGCATGAAAAACAGGTTTGCTGTACTGAATAAACACCTTGTTAGATGCACGTACAGTTGTCAGGAACACTTGCTATATTTAGTCATCAATTATTTTATTGTGTTGTTTGTACTATATTTCATTGTTTCTAAATTCACTATTCTTTTAAGAGTTTCACATGAGAAACCGATGCATTTTGAAGTTTGACAATTACAGACACTGTAAAATCCAGTGGCACTTCTGGGGAAGGCCGTTGTCACTGCAGTGCTGAGAATGATCTAACAAATCTTAGCACCTGGTCTGTGCTGGTCCTGTGGGGGCCCTGATCGTTAACAGAGTTACAGGAACTAACAAGGTAGGGAAATAAACAGTCTGTAATTGTAGAACTGCAAAGTGCATCTATATAGTAAGTGAAACTGACAGTGAGTGTAGTTTAATGAGGTGTGCCTAATTAAGTGCTTGCTGAGGGTAAGATTGTTTAAGGATGTGTACAATCACTGACTGTAGCTATCACCTCATCTGTTCACTCTGAGTATAGAACCTATCCCGGCCCGAGTGCTTGTCCTTTGTAGGTTTACTAACTTATTCACACATACTGGCATGTTATCTGAGAGATGCCCAAAATAATGCGTGGTTTTACATATCACATTCTCAAACAGTAACTGTAGCCAAGAATCAAACCCAGTCCCAAGGATCTCCGAGGCACCACGCTATCAACTGTGCATATTGTATATGCTTAAACATGCCCTGCCGATACCATCAGGGTAACGTGCATGGAGGTGTCAGGCACAACAAGTTTAAGGAATAGATTAGGATTAAGAAAAATAATGTAATAAAAACATGGCTATAGTCTCTCACTGGAAATCTAGAATGTGGACTAGTGGAAAAATGTCTGTCTGATAACGGGTCCAAACACAAAGATTTACATAATTTACCATGTACACTTAACTTACAGTTAATACAGTCTTACAATCCAAGTAAATGTGGGTTAAGGGTTTTGCACCAGGACCCAACTGTAGCAGCGGTGGGATTTGAACTTTAGACCTCCTCGTCTGTAGTCCAGTACCTTAACCACTAGGCCACCACAGTTCAAGAACTTAGAACATATGCCATTACAATGGAAACATACAGTTATTCAGCAATGCAATATATACAAAATATAGATATAAATAGCAGGTGTTCCTGATAATAAAATCAACGTGTATGCCAATTTCATAATCATTTTATATGTTTCAACGCTAAGTACCTGCAGACTAATAATGCCTAACCACCTGCAGCCTAATAAACCTCACATATACTGCTCACAAAAAATGAGGTGATACTTCAAAATGAAATATCCCATAATTAAATATCCCCTATTTTTGTGAGCAGTGTAAATGCACCTGATCCAACTCATCAAGATCCTTATGTGTATCTAAATACCAGAGCAAGGTGTGGCTTCAGGGTTGAGCCTGCAAGATCAAAGTTAATGACACAACAAGGCAGTCTAACATGCTATGACGTTTTTTTTCATCACTTCACTTGTTTTACCGGTAGGATTAAGGACATTATTCTAGGTCATTGAAGGCAGTTGGTCAAGTACTACATTACAAGATTAACCAGTGTTGTAAAATATTGGTGAAATGTTAAAACGCTTGATATCTGCAAACTTCTCCATATTTAGATTAGCCAGTGTGAAGTCCTCCAATTTATCCTACAGTGCCTGCAATGCAAAGTACATACATAGTGTTTCCCTTGCTCAGGCACACGATGTTTACTGTAGAGGCTGAAAATATAGCTGATTAAAAGAAAAAAAAAAGTGTGTGTCTAGGACTGAAGTTGAGCTCTCCTATCATAATGTTTCCAGTAACCCAGCTCACACGTGTTGATTCTAGGAAAAAGGCTGCGTGGGGCAAGCGCCGAATTTCCTGAGATGCCTCCTAATGGCACAGACAAGGGCCACTCTGTGGGGGACGTGAAGTGTGAATCATTAGCCTCATTAGCCTGTCTTTATGCCTCTAGCCTCATACTGTGCACCTTTTTTCTCTGACAGGAGGCTTCACCAGTGGGTCACTGTCATCTAATCCCCCTTGTCTCTGTCAGGCCTGGAAACTGTTCCACAGAATTCACTCTAGTATGCATGTGATGTCAGTCATGTCACATGTGCCAGCTTGTCTTTAAAATGGACCACTACTGGAGAGATAAGTTCTAGTATGGGCATATTTCACAATACATACAGATGCATCTTGGAAATTGTAGTGAATAATCAGTTGAGTATCTGTGTAGTATGCTGCCACATCTCTTGATCAAGCAGCTTTTTACACAATGTGGTACATGTCAGCATAAGGCAAACATAAAAACTAAAACAATGAATCAAATGATCCCAGCAATCAAAAGCAGGGAGAGAGTACAAAAGAAAAACTGAGATCAAGGTTTCTTCCCACAGTAAACTGAAACACTTTCTTTGTTCCCATAGCTCAATTTAACAAGAGCCTCAACATGCAGTAAGCCCACTGTCTGGCTTTTTGGCTTGAAAAGTGAAAAGTAAAAGTAAACTCTTAATTTCTGTTGCCACAAAGCAGATTTACAGCATTGTGTAACAAGAACAGAAAAACGGAAAAATCCCCAAGTGGTATAAGAAACAGATATTGGTAACATTAATGTGATGGTGGTGTGTTGTGTGTGTTTTTCTGGTATGAGTGGATCAGAAACAACAGTGCTGCTGAAGTTTTTAAACACTGTTCTTGCTGTCTGTGGAATTTATTGAGGTAGGAAGAGAAGAAATCAGAGGCAGGTGTTTTCAGTCAAAGGGATGGAAATTATGATGGAGTGGATGCCCTGTTCTATTTAAAGAACATTCATTCTGCCATCACAGAAATGACCTTTTAACCTCATTACTAGCATTAAATTACCCTGTCGTGACTTTTTGTTAAATGTTTATTAACAAATAAATTAAGTTGATTAAATGAAACATTAAACATCATGGTTACATATTGTCTTAATGTAACCTTGTGTTCCTGTCCACCAAAATAGCCATTGATGCTAATAGTAGTGTGAAATAAATCCAAACAAATGCAAACAAATAACTTAAATGTGTGGTATGTCTAGACAAAGGAAAACACTGCATTCCAGCATAAGATCTCTCTATCCCATATGTGAAACCTGGTGGTGGTAGTATCATGGTTAGGGCCTGTTTTGTTGTATCTGGGTAGCCTACCATCACTGGTGGAACATTCAGTTCTGTTATATTCCAGTAAATGGCAGGGCATCTGTCTTTGAACTGAACCTCAAGAAAAAGTGCAGCAAGACAGGGGGCCTAAGTGAAGACGTCTTCCAAAGATTGAGGGCTAAAATCACCAATCAATAGTTACTGGAAATGTTTAGTTGCTGTTATTGCTGCACAAAGAGGTAATACCAGATACTACAAGAAAAAAGTTGACCTTATTACTAGCTTAATCTAGGCTTAACAAACTTTCATACACAGATATATGCTATATTCAATAATATAAAGACTGTGTTTCACAGCACACCTTATGAAAAACAGTCTATAAAGGGTAATCAGCAGTCAGGGACGAATGAAAGACTTACTGTTTACTAATTGTGGTGCCATATAAAGCGGCTTATGAAGTGCATGAAAAAGATACTGGTCTACAGTTCGGTTGGTGTGGGTTCCTCAGTGATGTGTATAGGTTACTGGTCATGTGCTATGGCTTGTTTAACCTGCAGCTATCATTTTCATTACTTATTCATTCAGAACTCATGGAACATGTTTTGCATGTAGATGTGTATAAGAAGGACATTTTAAAATAATAGCAATAAAGTTGCAGGTGTACATTATACTCCACATTTTGTCCATAGTTGTTTTGTCTGACCCAACCAATACAGCAGTTATTTTAAGGTAATCATCCTAAACTGTAGACATGTGCGTTGTCTCCATAGTCATGCCTCTTAATAAACCCAAATAAAACCTGTTTCCTAATATGTTTGACTCTAATATAAAGATCAAACCAGAGTGGGTCGATATGGTTGTTATGCATCAGTGGAGCCAAAATAAACTGTCATCAGAGTATCTGAAGGCCAAAGATTTTTTTGCTATTGGTAATGACTTTGTGTGATTTGTTCTACTTGACCTTTCACACTGCAGATAAAACACATCTGTTTGTTGTGTGTGTGTGTGTGTGTGTGTGTGTGTGTGTGTGTGTGTTTACGTCTACTAAGCCTTGTAGGGACCAAACTCCCCAACAAGAGTAGAAAGTTCTGAAACGTTTGATTGTAACAGCCATTTGGCTGAAACTTTGCCAGTTGTGTTTGTCTAGCTTACTGATGTTTAAATGTGAGGCTAAGTGTAAGTGTATAATTAGTTAGCATGTCGTCATTGGAAAGTCTTTCCAAGGATAAGTTCCATTATTGGAACTGATACTTCAAAGCTTTTACTTTGTAATGGTACAGTAAGATGTGGCGGATGCCACTGTGTAAAAGAGTGGTATTTTAATATTTGCTTGGTTAAAAGTGCCCACACTCCTCCTTTTGTTGTAATTACCTCAGGTAATTAGCTTTCAAAGAACTCCCTTAATTTGCAAGTCGTTCTAATTTGTTGGGCTGTCTTTAACAGGGAATGGTTGCACTGAACATAATGCAGGATAAACCCTCTGTGCTGGGTTTATCTCATCTTATTCATAATATACAGCATGTATAGCACTTTTTGCTTCTTTGTTATAAACTGATAGAAAAGCTAAAGTCACCATTAGATTAGATATACCATTGTTTCAGTCAAGGTATAATGACCATATATAATTATGTCAGTCAGAAAATGCAGGAAATATGTATGCTGTATTAATAGACTGAACTTCTATAGGCTGTAGTTTCAAGTATTTATTGGGACATCACAACACTTTTTGCACTTGGGACACCAAGTTGACCCTTCAAATAAGCTTAAAATGGCTATGATATGCTAAATCTCAAAAAGAGTATTACAGAGTGACAATTACAAGTTGTAAATTTGTGGGTCGAGTTATCGACAGTATGTCATATGTGGTCATTATACCTAAATAGTGGCCTAAGGCTTTTGCAAAGTACTGTATTTGAAGGTGTTGTATAGTCAGTAACAAGCAAGCACAAATTATGTTGATGAGTTGGAATTTGCTCTCCATCCATTTGGCTTATCTTATTTTTGTCTTATACAGTTCAGCTCCTCAGCCTCTACTTTATAGTGGTGAAAATGATTACCTTCATACACATATCTAATGTAACCTACTGCATTTTGTGCTAAATTAAAATGATGGGATCTGATATATTAACTTTGTGATGCAGATTTATGAGAAGTACTCTTGTGAGGATTACGGCTGTGATTTGCTATCAGTGTAACAGTAAGTGCAACAAGTGCATGATCTGTCTTTGCGTTTACGGCTTATGGATAGGAAATTAACATATTGATATAGTTGATTAAGTAGTTAAGTAGTCTTGCTTATAACTTACAAAATAAAACTTTCTTAAAAAGAATTTTTTATTTTAAGAAATAAACATTTCTTAATTTGCCCCATGAATACCATGCAGCCATTTGTATTGGGGCGAGAGAGCAGAAGAGGGATGAGTAGGGTATAGCTGTCTAAGGTGTTTAGTGCCACTGTGTGTTAAATTGGATACAATTTAATTCCGAGCTGTATGAGAAAGAGATGCATGTGCGTAGGGGCTGAATTGTGGTTAAGCCCCCAGGGACTGAATTAGAGAGGCATTTCCATGTATATGCATTTGTATGTGTGCGCGTGTGCATGTGCACGTCCTGGGAGAGTGGGGGGATGGAGGTCAGTGCTTCCTCTTCCACTCTTCCATGAGAGGAATGTTTTTATGAGTGTTCCTGTTTAGAGATACATCTCTCTCTCTCTCTCTCTCTCTCTCTCTCTCTCTCTCTCTCTCTCTCTCTCTCTCTCTCTCTCTCTCTCTCTC
>JAUZST010005598.1:0-15454 GCA_034779995.1 Parotocinclus haroldoi | reverse complement strand
TTCCACTGTGAGGAACATAGTAAGGAAATGGAAGACCACAGGGACAGTTCTTGTTAAGCCCAGAAGTGGCAGGCCAAAAAATATCAGAAAGGCAGAGAATAAGAATGGTGAGAACAGTCAAGGACAATCCACAGACCACCTCTAAAGAGCTGCAGCGTCATCTTGCTGCAGATGGTGTCACTGTGCATCGGTCAACAATACAGCGCTCTTTGCACAAGGAGAAACTGTATGGGAGAGTGATGTGAAAGAAAAAAACCTCATTTCAATCCTAAAATATTACTGTGTCCATCAGTTATTAGATATATCAAACTGAAATGGCTGTTCTTGCCTTTCACCAGCAGTGTATGTGTGATTATACTTACCTGTCATACCTGCCTGTCATACGTACCTTGATTATTTGTTTGTCCTTTACGTTCTTGTTTCATACATGGGGATGACCCACTCCAGAGGATAGGCTGTAGGACCCACAGCTTACCCAGTAGGGGCGGTAGAGCTAAAACCTGTATAGAAAACGGGTTGGGTTGTGTTGTTGTTGTTGTAAGAGGGGGAGAAAGGTGTACTATGGGGTTTATACGCATCCACATCCAGCCTCACTACCCAGTGACTTTGTGTCTTCCTGCATGGGGGTTCAGCAAAACATGGTCATAGCACTTGTTTGTAGAAAGATTTTAAGGTTTTCGTGTTTCGTGTTTTTGTGTCGGTACATTGGCTGCATTAAGCCTGTCGTGGACAGCTGACTCTTTATATTCTGCACACTAGTTAGCTTGCACTGATGTAAAGTTGACTGTCAGGTTTCATTTGTAACACCAAACACAGACTTACTTGCGATATGAGAGAGTGACCATTTGATCCATTAAAAATAAAGCGTAATAATGTAGATTTTCCTTATGACTTGAGGATGTACAAAACCAAATTGCAGGAAAAATGGTACAAGGTAGAATCGGGGAGCAAACCCACATCAGCGTTTATACTTAAGAAACAAGCTCCCAAAGCAACATTATTTCTATTGATGTCAAAACAAATTAAATGGTATATTTGCATTCCTTAGACGTCACGGTATTGAAATGTCTTTTTCTCTACATTTCTGCTTCATGCCTGGATCTACCTACCTAGAGCACCACCAGACGGTTAAAAGACAGCAGAGTCTAAAGACAAGGATGCTGAGATGCTTCCAAAATCAATCCAGTTTACATTCGGTGTGATGAGGATATTAGAGCTCTGTGATATTACATAACTGATTTAAATGAATTTAAATGAAGACGTTTTATCTTGCGAAGCGGGAAGGCCTTTGAATTCAATTTAAACTGTTGTAAAATTCTTTTAACTAGGTAGTTCCATGGCTTTTCTCTCATTCCTTTCACATCCTCACGTAAGATTGCTAAATAATATGAAACTTCTAGCTCTGCGTCTTAGAAATGCTGTTACGAGTACATTGATCTGAACTGCACCTGCTTCACGTTCCCTTTAATCACCTGCCATGTATCCAGAAAGGATGATTATTGTTGAATGATTGTTTTTGTAATAAAAGACGTAAACACTGTAATGGATTTACTTTGTGCCGTCACCGTTGCGCTAACACACTATTTAAGATGAAAAAACTTCCATACCTTTTTAAACCCCGTTTGTTATGCGACTTTATCGCAGCCGAAAACACAACCGTGATTCTGCTAGCCACTTTCGTCCTGTTACATTTACAGACTGTACATGCACAGACTGCAAAGACGGATTGAAACCAGTCTCTCTATATACACACTCAAGTTAATTTTATAAATCTGATTCAGAGAATATGAGAAATTGTGTATGCTGTTTAAATGACTGCTGAGTAATCCGAAATCCTAACCGGATACCTACCAAGTGCACATGAATGCCCAAATTAATTAGCCATGACGGTATGACATGGTCATGGCTTTGGTTTAAAATGCTTTCAGTACTTAACTGTTTCTCCCGTGTGGATTTGGGCCATTTTTAGCGTAGTTTTCTGTGGTCTGGAATTATCCATGGCTTCTACAGAGCTAAGCTCTCATCTGTTCGGCCTGTGTCTCTGCGTATAAAACTTTCTAGCCGTGGATGTTGCCGCTATTAAGGCCACAACGCTGCTTGTTCAGATGGGGGATTACAGCTGTGACACGGCTACAGAGGCGTCTGATCTGAGGATTACACTGGGCTCAGCCAAACCACCTGCAATTTAACAGGCCCGAACAGAATACGATCTTGCCGAGTCCATGCCCATATGGGGTGACCGATCACAACCCAGCCTGATTGCCCCCTGCTCTTCGACTTTGTCTGTGCACCCCCACTGCCTGTGAAAGTGGTGGAACTTGAACTCGATCTTCTTCCTGAGAAAGCTAGTAAAAGTTCAAATTATTTATAGCTCTTCAGACAGGAGATGAGCTGCTTATCGTTTGCTTCTTTCATGCTGCAGTCTCAGCAGAGGTTCGAGAGAGAGAATTGGATTGTAGATGAGAGAGAGGTAGCGAAAAAGCGAGAGAAGCACTCGGTCTGCCCGGAGCTTTCATTTTCTCAATGTGCAGTGTGATTTTTGCCAAATCTGAGTTATCCTTTATTATGAGCCACTATTTTGGCTCTTCAGAGAGCACCCTGTAACCTTTTCTTGACTCCTCTCTAGGGACTCATTCAAGGAACAATTAGACCTTTTTTTTAGGAACTGGCCCGAGAGTATAGCTTTAAATAAGAAAATGTTCCTAATGCACAGCTTGAAGTTGTTAGGGAATGTTATTTTGTTTGCGTTGTTGTGTGAAATGCCGCCAAGCTTCGAAATTAGTGGATTTTTGTTGTGCGTTATTTACACTTGCTGACAAAGCATTGAAGCACCCAGATAGAAATGTGGGATTGCTGCAAAACTGTGCATGCACGTCTATCTAAGGTAGATATGTAAATGATTACAGGTGTGGTCTGATTAGACACTGGGTCTTGCCACAAGATCATAAGTGCTCCCCTGCTGCTGGTTCTTAGAAGCTACTTTTGGGTAGTGTACCTCTTGGTGAGAGGCCGTTTAGTTCTAAACATGCCTCCAACACATTTGCCCAAATCCTGTAATTGTCCACTGACATAGGCTGCCTAAGCCTAAGCATCCCAGCTGGTTTAGAAGAGAATGTCCTGGCTGATCCCTTGCTGTGTTGGGGTGAGCTTTAAAGGCCAAAATGATTTAAAACTATAGACGGCGGGAAAGGACTTTTACACAGTCTTGTGGCAGAATGCAGTGTCTAATCAGACCGTATGTCATCTACATATGTGTGTGTGTGTGTGTGCAGATTTCATTCTGAAATATCAGAATTTGAGCAGTGTATATATACACTAATATTGCTAATAATACTAATAACAAAATGTTAGTTATAAGTAGCCATAGATAAGGGAGACTGCCAAATGCTGCAGGTCTGGATTGATTAAGAACTTGCTTGTCTCACTCTCGGGTCTTTTATATTAACGTTTACAGCGGTTGCCCATATCCAGAGAGAAATGCATTTAAGCTGACCAGTTAAAGGTTAAGGATCTTACTTAAGGCTGTGGCTGAACTCATAACCTTCCAGTGTGTAATCCTGCAGCACAACTGCTGCACCCCTGCAGTAACTGAAAACACTGGATCCCAGACAGATGAGCATTTCATAGTTTAAATTGTTTCAGTAACTTAACTAGTGTCGCAGATTTTACTAGACAGGACACACTAATGACAAAATGGAATCACATTTGTAATGTAGACAGAAACAATAATAAAAACCTGTTCTTTTCTTTAGGTAGTGTATCCCTTCTGGAGGTTTGTCGGTATGGTGCTGTACAGTTACCAGTGAAACAGCTGTTCCTTCCACACACCACTGATTTACGATTCAGTCTGGAATGTATTTGTATATCATATTCAGATAAGGGTTAAGGCAGGGCGGTCTTTCCATTATAAATTGATAGGAGCTCAACAATCTAAGCATTCCATGCCTGTCATTATTACACACTTAATCCTCATTCGTCTGTTCACTAAGCCTTGCAGGTCTTCCTGACTTATTTAGTGTACAGTGTTGTTTGGTTACATGGATCAAAGCCTGCTGTTGGATTGGTGTTTAATCTCTGGCTGTGCACTTTAGGCTGGGTTTTGCCTACACAGACATGGAGTCATAACGATTTTCACGGTCGTGCCTTTGTTGCCGTTGTCCGCACCGCCGGAGCCAGCTCGGTAATTAGCGCTGGTGGGAGGCAGCGCTGTTCAGCCTATTGATTTTTATACCTGGTCAGGCAAATGAAATGCCAGGGAGCCAACGGGAGGGAGAAGCGGCTGCCGCTGATTGGTATCGTTCTCCACCTCGTTCCTGGTAACAGGCTGTGCCCAGCCGCTTGGAAACCGAACGAGAGCCGTCGTTTGTCATCAGCGAGCAGATGAATTTAGAACAGATGGAAATGGTTCTGCCCAGAGCTCCGTCTTGCCAGTTGGAGTACTTTGACGAGGAGAGGATGCTGACGACTCGGGCCTGGTCCAGATCCAGCTCCTGTCAGGAGTTCAGTGTTCATTTGATCCCTCGTGTAAAATCTCAAGTCTTCATGTCGGATGTTGCAACCTGAATTCAGTGCAACAGATTGCTCTCAGTGGCAGGATAATAAAGTGTAATCTGTTCACTATGCAGCTGTGAACTCTGACCTCTGGACAGTTGTTAAATTTATCTCTCTTGCTACCCTTTAATTGATTATTCATGCAGCAAAATGGCTATTGATTAGACCTTTTTAAATTAAGCTTCAGTAGTTATGGATGCTTTTTCACTTCTTGATAGCCTTCTCTTGCCAGAATGGAACCCATCGAAACCCACACACTTTATTCTATCCTGTTAAAATTGGTAACTCGGTATTAGACACATTTAAGTAGCCCTACATTTGGTGGCATGTGGACAGCTTGTTTTTAATATTTGATTTTAGGTTGGTTATTCAATGGAGTCTTTCTTCAACTGTACTTAGATCTGCAAATTCATACTGAAACCATCTTCATGATGCTTCTCTATTACAACTCCTGTAGCTTGTATTTACATTTAATTAAACAGCACTTTTGGTGCACAGTGATTGCCTCCAAGCATTGAAATGTGATTAACTCCCTAGTCTGTCATGCATATGTAGGTACACTAGTCTGGTCATAGACACTTCATTGTGCTTGCCAAGCCAATTCCTCTCCATGGACACAAGTACTAGACCTTGGAGCAATGGAAGGAGATGGTCTGGTGTGAAATTATTTTCTTACGAGTGTTTTTTTTCTAATGCTGGCTCACTAGCCAGAAACATTGATGTCTTTATAATTTAGGGTTACTAATTAGTGTACAGTTGTGGTTTGAGTTCTAACCTTGAATTCTGAAATATAGTATAAATGCTGGATGTTGCTTTGGCTTTTTTTTAATTTATTTTATATTTTTATTTTTTAATTACACTCCTTAAGGTTGGCCCATCTGCTGCCACTGTTATGCAATTGAACAAAGCTCCTGACCCACATTTACTTGCTTCGATTGTGAGAGTACCCATTGTTATTTGTTCTGCATAAGAGCACGTGAAATTAGAAGCCATTAATGGTTAAATAAGCACAGTGTCACCCAAGAATTTATCTTTGTTCTTTTAGGTGAGTACTGAGGATGCGTTGCCTGGCCTCCCGGGTCCACTATAAGACCCTGATAGTGATCTGTGCCCTGCTCAGTCTGGTCAGTGTGGTGCTGTGGAACAGGTGCACCAACGAGAAGGTGCTGCACACCCTGCCTCGACCTTTTCTGCCTCTGCCCAGCCCTGGAGCAGCTGCCTTTCAACAACAGGCCCAGCCCCCCGAGGCCCCACCGGTGGTTGGAGGCGGAGTCCGATACGAAGAGATAGACTGCCTGATCAATGATGATGTCACCATCAAAGGACGACGCGAGGGCTCCGAGGTCTACCTGCCTTTCAGCTGGGTGGAGAAATACTTTGAGGTGTACGGGAAGGTCTCCCAGTACGACGGCTACGACCGCTTCGAGTTCTCGCACAGCTACTCCAAAGTGTACGCTCAGAGGGAACCGTATCGGCCCAACGGAGTCTTCATGTCCTTTGAAGGGTACAACGTGGAGGTCCGTGACCGAGTGAAGTGCATCAGTGGTATGGAAGGTAGGTTTGCTTTTTAATGAGTTACTCCCGTTAAGGACCCTGCAAAATTACCATGTCGGTCAAGCACGTTCTTCTAG
The DNA here is from genome assembly GCA_034779995.1 of Parotocinclus haroldoi. NCBI lineage: Eukaryota > Metazoa > Chordata > Actinopteri > Siluriformes > Loricariidae > Parotocinclus > Parotocinclus haroldoi. The sequence goes on along the minus strand of JAUZST010005598.1, from coordinate 9,272 downwards.
ATTGTTATAATCTCTCAAATGCCAGGAACAAAGCAGACATGTATAAAGCATTTTCAAGAAGCTCCCTCCAGCAAAATATTGAACTCTTTAGAGAATTCAGAACAATTTATTTGAGGTCTATTGGTCTATTTTGTTCTATCACTGCCATGTGTATAGCCTATACGTGCTGACATGGCAAGAAACGCAACCAACCTAGTCTCGTTATTTGATGTTTTTGTTCCACCAAAGTTTTGCAGAAAAGGGCACTGCATGGAAATACCACATAGAAAAAAGTCCTCCCACATGTTCTGTTGCTGTCAAACTAACAATGTAGCTATTCTGTTTAGTAAGTGCTGGTTTGAATGTTTAAGGTTTGTGTTTAGTGTTGAAGCAGAGATTCCGTTTTATTCCGTTTTCATTCCGTTTTATCCCTGGTTGTCCTGATTATCGCAGGGTCACAGTTCAGGCCTCCATTACATGTCCTGTTAGTTGCCTCCTCAGAGTTCTTGTCTGATCTTCAGTTAAGTTCTGCTTACACGTTTCTAAGTTTGTATCTTAATATCTTGTAGTTATCTGATTATTTATGTCACGTATAAAGGGAGCTGACCCTTAGTTCAGTAAGAGTCAGAGAGTTTGCTCAGTTAAGTTTGCAATGCTTGATGTGAAATAGTTTTTTTTTTTCAGTCTGCACTTGCACGGTTGTCTCTTATCAATCAAAGGCAGCAAAATGACTACCAAAAATGTTGCGGAAACTGTGAAATGCATAATGCGCTCAAGGAATCATTCTCTGCAATGCTGATTCTACATTGATCTGATTAATCAAGTTATCAGATTAAGCAATTTGTTAGAGAGAGCTGGATTTTATGTCAGTAATCATATTTCTCAGAGTATATTACTACCGGTACATTTCTTACTTACATTAAAAATGCAACACGTTTGCCAAAGCAGATTTTATTCTTAAAAGACTTTGAGTGTTTCCATAGGACCTCCTTTTTATCTTGTGGGATCTGGCAACCCCGGAATTGAACACAGTACTTTAGTATCCGCAAAACCAAATAGCCTTTCAATGAGTTAGTGAGCCAAGTCTGTCCATGAATCTCATGACGTGTCTGCAGTGTCTTGTGGCACAGTTTGTTTACTCTTTTAAACTTCATTCATGCATTTCTGTCTTGATTTGCCCCAGTATGCTGTATGTATCCAAAAACAGACAAGGCCTGTTTTTTTGCAAAGTGAGGGACATATAATATAGTGTAATATCAGCTCACACATAAAATATCAATTAAGACATTACAACAGTTTCACGCAGCTGAGAAAAGTAGAGAGATTTGATGGTAAGGATGAGCGAGATGGATGGAGAAGCGTGAATGAGGCTATTGGTGGACATTAATGGTCGCTTAGCCGTCTGGCCCTGGTGGACCGGATTACATGTTCCACCCTGAACCTTTCCTGAATAGTAGAACATCAAGGAGTTTCCATTAAGCAAATGAAACGGAGATCGATTCTCTTAGGTTATGGGAGTTGATTGTGGTGACCCCAAAGTTAATGGGGAACCTTTTGTGTTTGTACCAACATGCATCTTTTGTTTCATTGAGGTGAGCCAGGGAGCGAGGTGGTGAAGCCATGGGGGGGAAGCTAGTCTGATCAAAACAAAAAGGCACACTCACAAATAAGACTGTCCTTTGCCGTGAACATCGTGCTGTCCAAGAAACAGATTTCGCTCTTGGTCCCCAGCTGTGGTTTAATCAGAGGTCTGGCTCGTGGCGCTCCATCACTGTCAGTGAGCTAAGAAAGTTCCTCCTGCATTTATTGCTTGCTGGCTGGTTAAAGCAGCTCTCTCTCGCTCTTTCTTTCCCTGGTATGTTCGTGCTAGTCTTTGTTCTCCTTGAGTAAAAGTCAAGTAAATACTCTCAGATGAGAGGAGGGGTGGCTCTTCAGACTGTGGCTTAAGCCTTTTCCTGCACATTAATCTCTCTTTCCATTTTTCTTTCTCTGTTTGCACAGAGGCATCACTTCCAAATCTATAATCCCATGTTTGGTCTTAATTGTTAAACTGGTGTTTCTGTACCCATAGCGACTTGTATTTCAGCCGATCAGACCAGCCTGTGCAATTCAAGCATCCATGTTAAATTAGTTTAGATGGACCAGCCATAGCAATTACTGTGCAGACTACAGATGCCTGAAACCCCTGAAGTAAATCACCCAGTTATCATACACATGCTTCAAAATATACCAAAATTATAACCGTCTGAGACAGAGCAGCCTATGGAAAACATGAGACCAACAAATTGCTTGAAGCCTTGTGACCATGGAGAAAGTGGTAACCTATTTGAAAATTGCTGGGAACAGACAGTGTCAATAAAACCATGTCAGTCATGTCAAACCCATTCACCAGTAAATATCTGTCCTGGGAAGCTCGGTGGGTAGCACTGCTGCCTCACAGCAAAAGGTTTCCGCGTTCAGTTCCAGAGTGGAGCAGCGCCGGTCTTTTCTGTGTGGACTCTATGTCCTCCCCCTATCTGCATGGGTTTACTTCTGTTTCCTCCAATTGGTAAATTGATTACTCTAAATTGGCTGTGTGCGCAAGTGTATATGTGTGTATGTATATGACTAGTCTTGAGATGAACGTTTGTATGGATATAACCTTGTGTGTCGCCAAGTTGGGCACTGAATGCCGATAGCGACGTTAAAGAAGTCAAACAAACAAATGTTTGGCCTGACTACAACTGGGAAAAACAACCACTTTTCTTAGCAGCAACCTTAATATATTTAATAAAATATGTAACAAAATTGATGATGCTATGCACCAATACTAGTTTCAGGTATCAGGTCCGATACTGTACTTGTAGAATTACTCTGATACAGGACCCGAGACCAATTTAGGCAAATATAACATTGAGCAGGGAGCTGAAGAAGCAATGGCTGCAATTTTGAAATAATTTAAGTACATGTCCATGTGTAGCACAGCTGAAATTTTGAACGATGCGAGTACATGATGCATAATTCATTTAGTTATAGTCAGAAAGTGAGGGACATCTTATGAAAAGAAAACAGGCTTTGAAAGAGTGATCAAATGCTGAACCAAAAAAGAAAAGCATGTAGTAACGACATTAGCCATAACAAAGCAGCAACATTATAATTGTAAAAACGTTATAAATGAAAACGATTGACTTTGAAAATGTTCCAATATGGAGGACGAAGGCTGATAAGGGTTTGAATGTGGTTAAAGCCGGAGTAACAAAGTCAGTACTATAAATCAAGCCTGGGCTCTTTAATGTATTCACAGCTCGACTGAAGAGCCACATCTTCTGTGCTGTTATGGATCAGTCAGAAATCTAAAGGGAAAATTATACAGCATTAACAGCTTCGTTCGTTCCATCATCGCTGTTCTGTTTCTTTAAGACTTTTGCTGGTGTTAAATTCTGCATCTTTTATTAAACCCCTTTAGAAATTTTTACTGCATCCTAGACTTTTAACACCAGGGTCTCACTCACGATTTTCTTCTGTTGTTAGAATGATAACAGCATGATTTATAAATCAGATCCTTTTTATACATGGAATGTATAATTAGATTTTTATCAGCCAATATATTTGTGTTTCTTCTCTATATAATAAACACCTATTGATGATTCTGTTCCTTGACTGTAATGACTGAAGGCCATAGTTTGATGATGCTTTAGCAGGGGGTGCCTGCTGCCATTTTACCTCCCTGTTTTTGTTCTGTCCTTTTTATATTTAAAGATCTAGCAATATACAGAGATAACAGAAATGTGTTAGAATCATAATAATACGCTCAAAGTTCGTGTTATAATTTTTTAAAAAATCGCATACGATCCTTTATTGAGACTTTGCGTGTGGAGCAGATTACAACAAATTCCCCTTAAATGGCAACATAATCTTGAATTGGCAACAATGTGTTTATTTTGTAAATGTTTTAAGACAAAAGTGAACTTGGATTGGAATGGATTATTTTTCAGGGTCATCTGAAGATGCATTTTTCTTATTTTACTTGTCAATGTGACAAATATCCTTTGTTACTGTACAACTTCAAAAGCTTCATTCACAGACTTCGTAAAGATTTGTTTTTGTTCTGAAAAGTTGAGGTTGAGACCAGTTTTCATGTTATTAAACTGATATTCATTAGTGCATCACCCAGGAGACCCAAGTCTGAGTCCAACCATTGTATTCTGTCTAGGTCCGTCATCACAGGGTGTCTGTTTCTAAGGGCTGGAACGCCAGACAGTCGTTCTCTTGTTTTGCATTGAGACCACTGTCACAGTCTCATCTTGTTCAGGCAGCCAACTCACTGAATTGGGATAAGCTTTGGCCCTTTTCACAATCACTAATAAAAAAAAACCTTCCTTTGGTTACCCAAACTATGCGTAAGACTGTACAGTGTGAAGACATTTACTTATCTACTGTAATTAAGGTTTTTTACTGTTTAAATGTCGCACTGGGGCTTTAGGATGTGAGCCGAGCACTCATAAACTAGGCTAATGTCCTTCATAGCTTGAAGGTTTCATCCTCAAGTGAATCAGGGGAAAACTGCTGAGACCTGACTGGCTTCAGCCAGCGTGTTCTGCATAATGTTCACGTTGTCATTCATCAACAATTCACAATGAACCCATTTTCGGTCTTGTGAGAGCGAGAGACTTCATTCAGATTCCTGTCTGTACGTTTCTGCTGGAGCATTCAGAGTGGTAATGACTGAGATTTTTCCTTCCTTAAGGTGGTATTTCAGGGCAGGTCTGCACTGTAGTCTATTGAGTTCAGTCGAGAAATTGGGTCGTCTCTAAATGGAGATGAATCCTGCGTTTTCGTGAACCTGATGGACTGTGAAGTACTCGAGCGCTCTTATTTCGTATCTGGCGTTTTTTTTTTTTTTTTTGGAGCGCTGGCATGTTTTTTGAGCCACCTGTCCCCTGTATATTACTCACGGCTGTGGCTGCAGGCTCCTTACGGACCTCCATGAGCTCCTTTCAGATGTTCAGAGAGTTTCAAGAAGCTCTGCTGTATTAATTACCGCACTTGAAGTAGCAAAGGGCCTTTGGGGGCTTGTTCAGGACTGCGAAACGTTCCTCCTGATTTTTCTCACCCGAAAGACTATTTTGGGAAGTGGAGTTTAGGAGCATATGCAATAAATCTGCACCTATTCAAGCGAGCTGCATAAAGTTGTTTTCTAAGCTGCTGAAGATGAAGATACGTTTGTGGAGGTTTGAAAGTGTTTTGTAATTGAGCCATTGACTGCTAGTTCTGGTTTTACTCCAGTCTTGGGGTGATACACTCTGCTACTGGATTCAAGGTTAGATTTATTTTTTTTATTTTTTTTTTGCGAGTAGCAATTTTGCATTCTTTAAAAAACTTTTTTTTTTTAATTTCTGAAGTGGAAACAATGCATATTTCCTTTTATTCATTTCAACAAAAAATTGACCACTGCTATTAAAAAATTGGAATAACTCAATGTATTCTCCATTTTAAAAGAAGTCATGTTGCATGTTTGTGGTAGTAGCTTATGGCTCCTGCAGGTGGCATTGCATAATGATGATAGTTATAGAGGGGTGTGGGACAGGGTTCATAGATTGGGAAGATGATGTGTACAGTACAGTGAATCTCATTCAAAATGTGCTTCTTGTCCGAATTTGTGACTGTATTACACCCTATTAGGTACATTTCAGTCAAAGGTGACTAATTTTTTAGGGGTGGGTGAAATGGCTAAAACAATATCACAATATTTTAGGGTACTTTTGCGACAATGATCTATTTGGCAATATATTTCAACAACATACTGCAACAAAAAAATATACTGTATTTATACTTTAAAATTCCTGACCTTGAGGCATTTTTGATTTTCCTCATGCTCGGCTACGTGCTCCTGCCATTTACCACACTTTGAATGATTAGATTAGATTTGTTGTTACAGACCTTTTGCATAGCTTACGTATTACTGTAGTTTGTTTACATCTGATATTTTGTACCAAAACCACCTCCACCCTACTGAAATCGCTCCCTTTTTTTAAGACAATCTCCACCTCTGCACACTTTTCTGCTCTGCCTAGGAGTCATATAATGGAAATACGCCTTAATCTGTGTAAACCCATTACGTCACTATGTTGGAATATGATGCTATGGATGTTTTATATCGCCTAAAAATTATACTGGTATTATCGCAAATAATATATGGCACACCCCTAGTGAGCACTCAAATTCAAAAGCACAGGAAATGAATGAGCTCACTGTGTTAAAATATCACACATTTTAAACTGAGACTCTTTCATCATGCTCTGTTTGTCAAACACCTTTTTGGGTTAAAGACATCAGACTTTCGGAGCAGGAATGATCAGTTAGTGGGGATGTTTTTCCAGCTCGAAGACCAAAGCTTCAGGGTTCCAACCCTTCGGTATCCACTTCCATTTCTGCTACGCAACCCTTACAATGATGCTTAAATGAATGCCCCAAAGATGATGCTAGTAAGGACTACTAAAAAGAAACCATTTAGAAAAGTGTTGGTTAAAGTACCCCTCAAAAGAAATTTACTTCAGTTTCCAAAACACCCTATCTAACTAACGTTCGCTAACGTGACCCACTGTTCACTCTGATGAGACTGTAGTGGCCTAGCGGTTGAGGTACTGGTACAAAGGTACAAAGCTTTAGTTTACTATCTAGCCAGCACTATTCTGAATTCATGTGGGCGTAATGAGGTGGACCCTGTTTGTGCGTGTGTGAGTGGCAGAGTTGAGTTTTTGGTGACATTTGTGTTAAGCTATGCTTCACGTGGAGGTGATGAGAGATTAGAAGCCAGAACCTGGAGATAATAGAACTGATTATTAGATCTACAGTGTGATAGGGGGGGGACACACTTTTCAGTCTGCTGCTAAATGAACAGGAAGTGAAAGGCAGGTAGGAGGGCTGGATAATGAGAAGAATATGGAGAAGAGAAGAAAATTCATAAAGGACTAAGAGAGCGACTCCCCTCCTCTTCTCCAGACAAATGGAGGCTCAGAATAGAATCTAGGCCAAACCCCGTTTTCACGGCCTGCATTTAACTTCTAATGTGGGTCCCACGCTGCGTGTGTCGCACTCCTTGGAAAATGGCCTTGAGGAATGCGGTGGATCTCATTAGAGCATTTGTGTTCTCTTGCTGTTTGCTCTGTTTATCTGTGTCTGCCTGCTCGGCTGGATTTGTTTATGTACTGTGTCTGTGTGCGAGACGGAGTTCTTAACCGGCGGCGTAGCGGTCTATCTGTGGCTTTTTATAGAGTTGCGCGGGGTAATATAAAACAGTTCTCTAAATAAAGAAGTCGTCTTCGTTTACCACTTCCTTTACTAAGTGATCTTTCATCCTCACTTCTCTCATCGTTTAATGCCAGAGTGATGGAGTCAGAGATTGTAAGGGCATTACGACTGAATCGACGGGTCTTTGTTCATGGCTAAACAATACAAGGCGTGATGCTGATCATGGCATCTGCTTGTCTGCTTTATACTCTACTGTCTGATGGTGGAAATCTAAAGCTGCATTCTGATCAGCTTATTAGCGTAATTTCATGTGGAAAACATCTTGCCAGTATCAGGGACGGTTCCTGTAGAAAGAAGAGATGAGCCCAAGAACACTTCTGAAAAGAGGTAGAGAATTGGAGAGCTAAGAATGAAGAACTTTGTGTTTGAGATGACTGAAAATACAGAAATGGCAACGTCACATTCTGATCTATTTTTTTTTAACTGATATGCAAAGCAAATTACAAACATGTTAGTGATGATGTGAAACTGACAACTGTTTACCCCTATTAACCAGCTGACCTATAATTACTTTTACGTAATTACACGTTTACACGTTAGAGAAAGAGGGGTGATGGACAGAAGTTTGTTTATTTGGCTTTTTTAATATCGATATTGGCATCATTTCAGCAACACACACACACACACACACACACACACACACACAATCTACACATCTACACACGGTTACATCAGAACTAGTTATATATATATATATATATATATATATATATATATACACACACAAGTCGATGGCAATTTTAGAGTAATCACTTAACCTAGCATGCATGTCTTTGGACTGTGGTAGGAAACCAGAGTACCCAGAGTAAACCCATGCAGACACTGGAAGGATGTGCAGATGTTACACAGAAAGGACCCAGGTCACTCAACCCTAGGATTGAACCTGGGACTTTCTTGCTGTGAGGTAGCGGTGCCACCCACCAAACCACCATACCCCCCAATGAATAGAAGCAGCCAAAAACAAGCCGAAATGGAATGTGGATCTAATCAACTTTTCTAGGGAAATATTATATAGTAGGTGAAAATGCTGAGGTGCTGTTGTCTTTGCTTAGAAATGTGCTCCGGTGCTTAACATGCAAAGCCAGGCCAAAGGAACTTGTCAACAGATTTGTCTCTGTTCTGCTTGGTCAAATAATTGGTATAAAGTAGGATATTACAGTCTATAGTAAAAGTCTTGTCTGGCACAAAGCACCCTGTGTGTGGTGTAAATCATGTCTGAATAGTTCACATTTTCGTGTTGTTTTTCAGAGTCCCGTTCAGTGTGTGTAAAGGCCTCTACATACAGAACAAAGTCTTTAGAGTTAAGCCAAAAAATCAATTTAGATTAAAATGACAGGAAAGCTCAGTTAAATCGTTTCTTTCCAGCTCTCTAGCGTATTTCTGTTAATAAGCGTATGGCAGATTATGTGCATGTTTTGACCCTGTCTTTCTCCCCTTCGCAGGAGTGCCATTGTCCACGCAGTGGGGTCCACAGGGTTATTTCTACGCCATTCAGATAGCGCAGTATGGCCTGAGTCACTACAGTAAGAATCTGACGGAGCGAGCGCCTCACGTCGAGCTGTACGACACGGCTGAGGAGCGCGACAGCAAGCTGAACTCATGGCACGTTCCCAAAGGCTGCACGCTCACCACGAGCTACGACAGCATGCGAGCCTCTACCGTCCGTCAGTTTAACGCACCAGGTACTGGGTGGAGTATTTTTTTCAGTGCAGCTTTACAGGCATCTAGGTCCACAGCTCCAAATGTGCAAACAAAGGCGTGTAAAACTCTCCAAGCAGTGTCTAGATCATTGGGAGACCTTAGGAGGACAAAATGAGTGGGAGAAGACCTTCCTGGGCAGAATAAAGAATATTGAGATTATCATACAATGTCTGTCTCTGTGTGTCTCTGTCTCTGTGTGTCTCTGTCTCTGTCTCTGTGTGTCTCTGTCTCTGTGTGTCTCTGTGTGTCTCTGTGTGTGTCTCTGTGTGTGTCTCTGTGTGTGTCTCTGTGTGTGTCTCTGT
>JAUZST010005597.1:0-15455 GCA_034779995.1 Parotocinclus haroldoi | reverse complement strand
TCATTCTAGACCGAATTCATTCAAACCCTACGATGAAACCCAAACGTTCTGCAAGTTCTACCGCTAAAATAGTGTAGGTAGAAATACTTAAAGAAATAGAGCGTCTCTACTTGGTGGATTTTCGTTTATCGCGGGTCGTCCTGGAACGTAACCCCCCCCCGGCCTAAAACCAGGGAACACCGTTTACTTATCGGCTTGCTCGGATCATCCTGGGAGCGTTTGAGCTCGGGCAGGATATGTGATTGTGGATGAGCGATTTTCCTTTTACTATGAACGTGCTCAGATAGCTCCGAGCTTGGCAAAAAGATGACATCAAGATCTGGCCTCAGTCCAATAGCAGCAGATACTAATGACAGGAGATTGGACTGTCAGCATTCCAGGCACGTCCCGGTCTCTTTTTGTTCTCTCAGTTCGTTCTCATTCCTAACCGCCTCCTTAGAAACACACCCCCCCACACACACATCCACCCCCACCCCCGACTCCCCCCACTTGATTAGCTCCTAGAAATCCTTCCCATATTCCTCTACTCGGCATCACACCGATTCCCGGATTGGTTTTCATGGAACCGTGGCTGGAACTTCAACAGGAAAACTCAAATATGTATTAGACTCATGCAAATCTTGGGGGGTGGGGTGGGGGGGGGGTGCTTAATACGAAAACAAACCCTTACTGGCAACCTGGTCTATTTGGCGAGGCTGTTCGTGAGAGTTGTGCTGCTGTGATTACTCCTGGCACAAGCACGCAATTACGCTGCCACTCACTGATATTGACAGGCGAACGTGAGGTGCTGGTGGGGGTTTTCCATTAGCATGGCACGGTGTGTGCAATGAATCTGCTTAGCATATGTGGGGAGTTGCGGCGCCGCCTCGGGCACGGTGTCACCGTAAGACGGAGCTGGGTCGTGTCAAAAATTGTTAATATCCACGAAGAGAAAGGAGAATAAAAAGACACTGACAGGACTCTCTTGTAATCGGGTGTACATACCAGAGTAGGGATAGGAAATCAAAACAGGTACAATTTATGATGGGGATACGTTGCAAGGTTGGATTTATCGTAAACCGAGGAGTTTAATATATACTGCATATGTGCTATACGGTAGCTGACCTTAAACATGCTAAAAACCCTCACATTAGAATACAGAAGGGCTTGCACATGGCTCACAAAAATTATTTCATTATGGGACTTATAGTAGTGTTAAATATCTCATGCCATTTATGGAATATTGTGTCGTGCCTGTTGCTTTTTTCAGAATGATTCCCTAAGATTTGCTGAGTGTGTTTTTGTGCTGCTGCCTTGGCCGGTTTAAGCCGTTTTAGACTGAAATTTGACCTGATCTTCATATTAGACACCGTGTTCGGTGCAGTGTTAGTTCACAGGTGATGAATAATTTAGTTGCCGGGCTGTCGTTAACGTTTTCCGAATTTTGAGCAAAACCAAACCACCTTTATCAGAGCGACTTTTTTAGTTTTCAATTTTAGTTTATAGGTCACTTATGAGTCACTACGTAAAGTCACCTGAAAAACTATTAACTGTGAAAACCTAATAATAACACTGCAATCTGGGGTGGGAACTGGAGTGGCCTAGTGGCTAAGCTTCTGGACTACAGACCAGATGGTCCAGGGCTCAAATCCCAGCTCTGCCAAGCTACCACTGCTGGGTCCTTGACCAAGGCCATTAAGCCACAACTGCTTCAATTGTAGGCTAGTATCAATTCAGTCAAAATAGTCACTCTGAATAAAGACATCTGCCATGCACCAATAACTATTTGGGACTGTGGTAGCCTGGCGGTTAAGGTACTGGACTATGGACCAGAAGGTCTAGGGTTCAAATCCCACCTCTGCCACAGTGGGGTTCCTAAGCAAGGCCCTTAAGCCACAATTGCTTGGACTGTAAGACTGTATAAATTGTAAGTCGCTCTGGATAAGGGCATCTGGTAAATAACATAAATGTCTTAAACAAGTCCTAAACTTTACTAACAAGGTCAAGCAAGTGGGTGAAAATCCAGGTACTTAAGATTAGACTATTTCAAATAAAACATTGTTATTGATTAACACGAACACCGAATGTGAAAAGCAGGAACTTTTTTTTTAACCCTGTTAGCCAATCAGGGTACAGATTTCATTTAAGAATTTAAAAAAAGAACTGGATTATGCTGCATGTTATGCTGTTTGAATGAACTGCTGATATTCTATAACGATCGAAAACAAGTTCGGTTTATAATTAACCTTGCAACTTCTGAGTTCGCCTTGGCCCGAGAACGAGACGCCGCCGCTTGTTTATGGTCTTGAGACCGAGGCTCAATATTGGAATGTGGCCTCAAAACGTCTGAGAAGCCAACCAGAGTTTTGACCAATGAGCCAGCGCTCTCTCAACCCTATAAAATCTCAGGCGCTCGTACCGGCTGAGGTTAGAATTTCTCCCATCCTTCAGAGAGATGAGTCAAAAACGGTTTCTACGATGAATTCTGTTGAAATTAGTGTAATTCTCGATGGGAAACTTCAAGGACCAGAGCGGGTGGAAACGCGGTGCATCTAAACATGAATGTGCCCGGTTCTCAGTCTAAACGATAGCCGATGCAATTCAGCTTGACTTTTCTGAGTAACATACACTACAGTACATAATTCACTTCGCTCAGGAGTGCCATCTGGGTTAACAGGATATTGTTCTCATCTTGACTTAACTCTCTGAGGAATGCCTGCCATGTAGAGGTGAAGAGAAATGAAGACTCTCGAGTATTTTCTTTATCTCATTTACTTCCCTGCTGCTGTAATTACACAACAGGGTTGTGGTGTGCGGGTGCAGGAGGCTATAATCACATTCTAGCCAAGACAGGCTCGAGAGAGAGCGAGCTACAGGAACAGGAGGAGCATGTGGCAAAACAGGGTTCATGAATGGGGCGAGAAGGAGCGGTGAAAGTGAGGGACAAGTGCTGAAGACGGAAAACAGATGGCATGGGGTTGGCGCTGGGAGACCTGTCCCTTACCTTCTCTCTGACTCAGCCTGGGTAAAAAAAAACAACTGACCCTTCTGGAAAAAGCGAGGAGTCTCCTCGTTGGCTCCATTCGGCGTTTCCCACGAGGCTGACTTTATTATTGCCATCCCAGACTGCACAAGTCGAGGATTGTGAAATGGAAAGAAGTCAGTCAGAGGTCGCATAACCTTAAGACTTGTTCGATACCAGCGGGGACTTGGCAGGGTCAGGTACTGGCAGTTTAACTGGTGGACCGCACCAACAAAACACAGTGCATGGATGGCAGTTACGTGTTTGGCCCAAGAAAAGCGCTCGAGGCGACAGTGGGTGTGTTTGCCTCCTCGCTGTAAACAGACTCGGTTACACGGGGTTATTGTTACATCTAGTGCGGCGTGGGAGGCAGCAGTCGGGCTGTTTTACCAGCTCGCTGAAAGCTTGATGATCTGCTCTTGGGAATCCCCATAAAGTTGCCTCCTGAGTGTCCCAACCAAAGAGAGGTCAGAGTTGATAGGGTGGACACCTGGCAGAGCTCCACCACACTCCCTAGGCTTAATGAACCTGCATTCCTGTGAGACGTTGAAAGTCGAGTCGGACCAAAAATCGAACAGGAAAACACTCGCACTCACAACTTTATCTTCTGTCTTCCTGATTTCCTCTTTACCCATCTAATAGAATCCTTCAAATGAAATCCTGCTGTCCAGTGAAAGATGCCGTTCCTCTATTTCATTCTCTTTCCCCGTCTCATTTTTTATGCCGCTACCCCCTCTGGTTACCGATCTTTGGTCTTTGAGACGACGTCTATTAAGACTGCAGCATAAATCATCTGGAATTGAATATATGAGCTCCTGCCGCTCAAAGCTAGAAGTTTCAGAAGACCTGTAGAAACCCCAAGCGGTGCTGGTAAGGGAAACGTCACATGTTGTCGATTTGGAACCCTGTACTAGACGTACAGCTCGAGCTCAGCTCAGGACCCTGACCATAATAAGTCTGGCCATTAACTGGAATTTCCCATTTTCCCAGGTGACCCAGCGGGAGTGATGAGCTCTGGGAAACGGAGTGTGGAAAAGCGGTGGTAGTGCAATCGATTATTTAAACAACATTTCTGGTTTTTTTTTTACTTCCAATACCTAATAATGTCTATTTTTGTTTAATTTGAATTCTGTTTGATTTCTTTTTATTCAAGTTATGCCTGTTTGTGTGGATGACTTTCCGCTAGTTATCTGTAACAAGCTCTAAACGGCGTTTGCTTGTTTTTGTCCTATTGTAGGTAGTACTCCTGTTTGTCCCGGCACTACCTGTATCTTTTCTCTAACCTATGACTATATAAACTCGTTAAGTCTCTGATCTATCTGGCTGATCTTCCGTGTTGTTCGTAACGCTGTCTATCAATGCATTATGGGCTCCACAAGTATCAAGTCAATGTAGCATGACAAGTCTGTTTGGCTATAGTAATGTCCTCTCGGTGTCCATTTCGGTCAACGACCTGTTTCAGGGAACATAATGTAATAAAGAAAGATGCAAAAACAAATCGTTTTCCAATGATTGTCCACAAACATGTCCTGGCTGTACTCTTTGCTTAAGTTCCTGCAGGAGATTTCCTGTAAGAGCAACTGGTTCATCCTTTCTCAGATCCACCATGATCTCTAAAACTATCAAAACGTTAGGGGTGGGAATCTCTAGGCACCTCACGACTCCATTCGATTACGATTCAGAGGGCATTATCGATGCATCTCGATTCGGTTTTTTTTTGTACAGTTTTTTTTTTCTTTGCCACGTGACTACTTGAAACAAATCCAGGCAGAATTTTATTCCAATATTTTTTATCTAAAAAAAAATCCATATGGAAGCAATTTAGCATATTCCAAAAACCATATGAATAAAAGATCGAATAAATATCTGCCCTTTTATACAAATAAACGAGGTCAACATAGAATCAAAATGAGCATAGAATCAAAATCCTGAGGATCAAACAAATAATGACGTAGAACACAAACTCAGCTTCGCTAAGTGAAAAAGAACTAATTAGCATCTGCAGAACGAAGAGACACAATGCTGAATTACTTCTTGTAAATCACAGCACTGAACACAGAACATAGGACGCAATGAAATGATACCAACGAGGGACAGTGCAAATGAGCTTATCACATCAAACCCAGCCTATCACACACTTCTCATCACCGTCCTTCTGACACACACACACACACACACACACACACACACACACACACCTGTTCCTTATTAGTTCTATGCTAAATATCGTGGCTCTCACCTCGTTTCTAAGCGATTTATACCGCTGTGGATTATCGCTGATTTACCGTGCTTCCGCTTTCGTCTCGCCCTTAATGGATTACATCTGCCGATCACTTATTGCCTTTCTGTGTTTGACCCTGGACTGTTTGTTGACGCTGATTCTGCCTGTCGATTACTTCAATAAACGCCAGTTTTGTCTCTGTCCGCTCCGGTTCCACCATTAACCCGCTCGCGTTACTAGCGCTCAGTTAGTGATGCTACTGTTTAAGTTCTTGTGTAAGAACAGAAGCTGGTCTGCAAGTGTGCTCGATGATCGATTACTGACATTTGTTAACCGATTCAGAATCGTTAACGTCCGGATCGCGATGCATCTAAAAATTCGAATTTTGTTCCCAGCCCTACAAAACGTGCATTATCCCTTTGATGCTGAGCTGCTGGCGCAACACGTAGCATAGCATTATGACCACGAATTGTCATCTGACGATGTTGAAACCCCGTGTTCACAGCTGGGCTACAGGATGCGTTAAGTGCGTTCAGAGAAGCTCTTTGGATATCCCGGCTGATGAAGCAAGCAAGGCGTGAAGAGAGAGAATACACTTCAGCTCTTCGTCTCTGAAGCGATCTGACAGCTCCTCGCTTAAGAGCTCAGCCGAGCAGCCACACGCCGACGGCTCCCTCAGGCCAACCCACTTCAGCAGGGCCTGAACTCAAACTAAGACACAGGTATAAGATGGAGAGAGAGAGAGCGCTGGACCCGGAGCTTAGAGCTGCACCACCGCACTCTGTCGGTCACGCTCAATTGACTAGCGTCACTGAAACAATAACCACAAATAAAGAGAGGAAAGACGGGGGGGGGGAGATTTTTCCGCCCGCTGCCACACTAGGGCAGTGCGTTCATCCCAAGTGGATCGATCTGGAGTGTTGCACCTTCTTGCATTGCGGGCTGAGGTTTATAGACCCACGGATGTAGGCTATGCTTATTTTTCCCTAGAGCCAAAGCAGCCTGATTACACAATGATCAATTCCATTGCTCCGGTTATCAGCTGTAAAGGCTGAGAAGCAGCTGCAGGAATGAGTGAGGAGTGATCCCTGTTACTCTACGATCCACAATTAGAAACCGTCCTGTTAGCTCAGCTGTCGGCCTGTAAGGACGCTCCATCAGGCCTGTGAAATGACGTAACTGATGTGCCTTTAAATTAACAGACCCCGTATTTAAAGCACCTGCAAAAGCACTCTCCGTTTCACAACAATGAACTTGCCAGACGAAGTGCAGGCAGCTGTCTCAATTAAAAACGTAAATGATTTGTATATCTGGTGAAATCGTGAAAACATCATTCCGATCACATTTTTACTGCCAAATCAAAACACTAGCAACAGTAGAAAAACCTTTAAAAGGACAAATCACTTTTAATCATCAACACCAACGTTTTTATTCATGTGATCCTATGTGTGTGTGTGTGTGTGTGTGTGTGGGGGGGCATTTCTTGTGCAGGTAAGCGCTGAATGACCGTTCGTTCAACCACCGTTCCCTTTAATGACCGAGGACGTTATCGAAGGATAATAGATTAGTTCGAGTAATTTCAATTTGGCTTTGAATTCCAAGCACAGTCACATCGGCAGCCATTGTGGAGCCACGGGCAGAGGCGGGAGTTAAAGAGCAGATGTGAGCCGTGCGTGTGTGTAACTACCTTACCCGGCTGTGTGCTCGCTTGCTCTTTAGATTCTGTTTGGATTAGGGACTGTTGGTTGATTTGGGAACTTGGTTGATGTGTTTATAGACTTTTGAACAAGCTGTAAATGGTGCACCCAAGTCTTTGCACCTGTCCTATTATTATTAGCACTATTATTAGTTCCCTTACCACCTGTATATTCCCTCCAAACTATCACTATCACTATATAAACCGGTTCACATTCACTCATCAAGTCTCTGTTTGATCAGGCTGGTCTTTTCATTTGTCTTCCATCTAACAGAAATATCACGTCCATCATATCACCCTGTTAAGTGTTATAATGTTCCGCTACACATAACAGTACGGTCCTGTTAGTTTCTGTATTGTTTTATTGCAATTTTCCACAGATGCCACATTAGCATGTTTGCATTAGTGTGTCATCTGGACAGTGAAAATACCATTTACATTTGCATTGCTGTAGCAAAAAAAAAAAAAAACGTACTGTACAGTAATGGCTGGTCAACGTCCATTTCACGATATCACAAAATGCAATGCGGTTGTTAAATACGGTTGCACAGGTGTTGATTCCGCCCATGCCTACGTAAGCAGACGTGATCAGTACATTTACATTTACATTCTATGGCATTTAGCAAACGCCTTTATCCAGAACGACGTACAACTCCTACAGTTTTACAACTCAAGCAATCGTGGGTTAAGGGCCTCGCTTAAGAACTCAACCGTGGCAGCTCTCGCAGAGGTAGGGTTTGAACCCTGGATCATGAGTTCCAAAGTCCAGTACCATCGGACATGGGACAGTTGTGGCCTAGTGGTTAAGGTACTGGACTATGGAGCAGAAGGTCCAGGATTCAAGTCCCACCTCTGCCACAGTTGGGTCCCTGAGCAAGGCATGTAACTCACAATCGCTTGGACTGTAAGACTGTATTAATTGCAAGTCGCTCTGGATAAGGGCGTGTGCTAAACGACATAAAATTTCAATAGAGTGCAGCCAACAAATTATTCGCTTTTGCTTTTGCTCTTACCAGTCAATCTGTTATTAATGCCTTTCTGTAGAACAAAAGAAATGACTGGCTTTAGAAGAGAATTCCCATCAACAAGCAATCAGTTTCATAGCAGGATGTGGTTGACTTTGTTGACGTGTGTAGAGCTTTAGAATTCACCGCAAAAATGTGTTATGTCTAACTGAAAATAGCTTTAGATACACAGACCTATAGAACATCAGCATACCCTTAAAAAATACCTTTTTGTCTTACAGCCTGAAATGAAAACCTGTTAAATGAATCCTATCCAGCTTTATTTACACATACTGTATGTACAATAGCCAACCGTTCTGAGAATGAACAACAAACTCAAATAACAGGGTTGGAAAAGTGACTGGCCCCTCATTTTTACAGCACTGTCAAATGTCTCACACCACCAACAGCATAGTTGTTTTAGCAATGGTAAATGATTGGACCCAGAAGTTACAAACATGGATCTTTGGCATATTTTAGCCTTTTCACCCTGCACTGTAGTTATTTGACTGCTACCCTTCCAAAAAAGACCATTCCCAATCAAGCTTCTTCCAACTGTAGAAGGGTCTTGGTCTTGGTCTTGGCATCCTGAGTAAGTGTATGGGGAGGTCACACTAAATAGAAGAAGAAACAACCCCCCCCCCTCCCCCAGTTACCCAGTGTGACTACGTCCTAACAAAGACTGCTGATGAACCCATTATTCCCATTATTCCCATTATTATTAACCCCACAAGCTAAATAAGTGACAATGCCACACTATGGCTCCACTCACTCGTAATTAGCTCTGTATTAGCAGTATCAATTAACTAAGAGATAATGTAACGAGGACTAAATTAGTCCTGAATTACTAATTCACTCATATATACTGCTCACAAAAATGAAGGGGTATCCCATAATGGAATACGCCCTAATTTTTGTACTGTGTATAACCCACACGCATATTAACCACTAATCATTTTCCCTGATCAACTGTGCAAGAAACGACACGGAATGAGGCGATTTAATCGTTGGAAGGTTAATATCGTAACTTGTATGAAGAATCGCTGCTTCTTTTCCGACTCTCCTCGCCTGCTGCTTTCATGGAAAAAGGAAAAGAGGAACGTAATGTGGACAGCCAGCTGTGTTTACGGGAACAAGAGGGAGAAAACAAGTCAACCTTAGGCAGTCTTGGACTTTCACAGCATTTCCTTTTTCCCCTCGTTTTGGCACGGCGCTGGATTCCAGCTTAAAGTGCCGCTCGCTAAGAGGATGAACGCGGAGAAGTTTGAGGCACGAGCTCCTCTGAAGCGAAGCCGTTACAATCCCGCTTGTCAACTCCTCAACTAAATAAAAATAAAAAAGCCCCTTGGCACGTTGGGAATGTATGCAGGCCGTGTTCCAGTTTTTAAAAAAAAAAAAAAAAAAGTGCTCAGAGACGGTAGCAGAGTGGTGTTACGTGGCAGCACTTGAAAGCAGCCGATTGTTAACTTTAGAATGGGGCTGTCAGCGGATAAGTGTATTTGCTTGGTAAACATGTGACGCCAGTGCTGTCTCTTTCCATCTGTTTGACTGCAGACGAGAAAACTTGCTTTATTTTCTGTGAGGCAGGTTTTTTCTCCTAAAGACCCAGTAAAGAAACGAAGCCTGCAGCTCCGCTAACAGCCCGATCTGTTCAGCTGTCGTCAGCGACACTCAGCGAGGTGCCTGCTGCTCCATATGGCCCGATCAGAAGCACCATCTCGGGGGAAGAGCTGTCTTTTTGTGTGTATGAGACCACAGGTATGCTGATGATTATTTAGAGGCAAAGTTCTTGGAGTTGATGACTGAAAGCTGGCTTTCACCGAGGCAGATGGTCACTTAATGTGTAAATTTCAAATTTCCCTGTCTGAACGTCTGCCCTGCTCGCTATCCGGTGTAAATAACTGTACTGACGCTGACCAAGTTTCTTTGGATACACGGTACTGTTTGGAGGCCGCCTTTAGATCGGTGGTTGGACCAATGGTGTAATGACCATAACTCATACTACAACTACAGGAAATATTTACACAAAACAAAAACGCAATTTTCAGGACACAAATGGCGTCTCCAAGAAAAACTCAGTACTTCCAGTACTTCCAGAGCGACCTCCCCACTCCCCAAATATGTGCCCTTTCAAAACTTCAATTCCAATCAAGAGAGTGCAAGAGTGCCAGACGCTGCTATTACTCAGGCGTAAGGGGAGGCCACACTAATTACGCTGCTCACAAAAAAGGATATGAAGAGGATCCCACCAGAGCTGCTGGACAATCCTGTCCTTGCCCCATCACTTTAGGGTGTTTTAACACCCTTGCGTGACCATACACTCTACTGAACAGTCAACGTGGGGGCACTCTGGTCCAGTTTAACATGCTTTTGTTCACCCCCATGAATACATCCCTTACTACTTACTACTGTACTACTAGTTTGTAATCTCATAATCATCATCTCGTCATCTCGTAATCAACCAACTTTCCTTGACTTTTAATTTGCTTTTCTGATGATCTTGATTAATGATGAAAAATCGAATGCTTCTTTTTTTAATGGCCTCATATTTATTTTGAAACATCCCCTCATTATAGAAGCTGTGTTTCTGTCCCAAATGTTTAATATTATGCAAATGCACTTTTTGGCTTCTTTCTAATACAGTGGCCGAGAAAGTATATATATATATATATAGTGGTATCTGATCTATCCAATACATCTCTGATCTATCCAAGGTATACCACCTTCTAAGGGAGCTATAAGCCCAAGTGTGCTTTCCTGGGACACAACTCAACTAGGAGTCCCCTCCCTAGAAACCTGGACGACCAAGACGCTGGAGAAAAGCCATCGATCCCATCCTAGTTTATTTCCATAACAGATCCGGAATGAGTCAGTGAAAAAGCAACTCAAGTACTTAAACGACTAAAGAGACATCAATGGCATTTGGAACTGCGACGTAGCTCCTGCTTGGGCAGCGTGCAGCCACACGGGAAATCCAGCATGTAAATGACAGCAAGTGCAGCAGGGGAATCGCGAAACGGAGGAACGGAGCTTCTCCCCACAGCTGTTCCACCTCCGATTAGGCTGAGCTGAAAGAGCTGTGCATTAGTTTATGAACAAGTGCAAGAGCATGCAAGTGTGGATGATAACGAGACCCGAGAGAGCGTGCGAGAGCGTGGGTGACTGGCCAGACTCACCCCGGTTTAGCATGAATGCTAAAAGTGCTTCAGGTTTTGGTGGAAGGACCAAACTAGTACTGTCTGCTCCATGAATTCTGTGCTCTAAATCAAAGAATTCACACCTCACGTCCATTCATGAGAGGCCCTGGGGTTCTCTAGACACCATCTGGAGAACCTCGGCTAGATATTTTCCTGTACATCCAGGCAACATGTTTTTAAATCCTTCCAAGGGGAAGATCTCTCTTTGACGTTATTCGTCTCCAAGTTCTGCTAAAAGCTCGCACCCTTTCGACAAGAGTGTGTTTTGGGGCATATTCGTGTGTGTGTGTGTGTGTGTGTGTGTGTCTCTGTGGAAATGCGAACCAGCTGTGGCATTCTGGGGGCCGATCTCCAGGAGCTGATAACACTGAGCCTTTTGTACGTGCGGTCTGAACCCCTGACCCAATCTCCCACTGCCCCTCATTCCACAGCGAGGGAACAGAAGTGAGAGACAAGAAGTAGAACCTGATACAGAGCTCTTTCTGTCTTCCAATCGACTCTCTCTCACTTTTCCTTCCCCGTTGCTTTCGCTCGCTCTCTCGCACATACCTGTCAGTCAGCCGATGCAAACGACTCTGGCTCGGTAGGCAGCTCTTCTACTCTAACACACAAACGAGAAGCAGAGCCGCGCACACAGCGCACAAACACAATAGGACTTTTACACACTACTCTCTCAACTAAATAAGGTCAACGGACCAAATGAATGAATGAATGAATGAATGAATAAGAGCCCCTATTGTGCCGTTCACACATCGCGGTAGGATGGCGTCCATCTCATGGCTGGTTCGGGGCCGAAGAGCATTCTGGGTACAGCTAGCTAGCCGGCCAGGTAGCATAACGATCTGTCATCAGCTGGGACAGAGTCACCATGGCAAATTAAAAGACAGATAATAAAGATGTTGGATGAAATAAAGACGATCGACGTATTTTTCCATTTTAAAGGATTCGACACATATATCCTTTTGTCAGGCCACTTTTGGTAAGGAAACATGATGGAATAGCGACGGAGAAAGTATGAGATTATGGTAGCGCCAGTGAAACAGTGAAGCCAAAGGCGCAGACGCTGCTTAATGAGGCACTTTCTCGAGGCCCTGCAAATGACAGGAAAAGCAAGAGGTTGGGATGACGGATTAAAAGTATTCAATGCATATCTCGTTCTGTTCTGTTTTAATACGCTGCACAAAAAAAAACCCTGTTCATGCACAGTTGTTTCAAAGCTACGATGCCTACATATATTGTGTAATGTTGGATGGAGATTTAAACCCATGATTTATTAAAGCCTTCCCTATATACGTCCCCCCCCCCCCCCACAACAAGGGTAGAACAAGCCACAGACTTACATAAAAGCCTGGTAAGAGATGACGAAAAGATCAATTTGATGAAAATGTAAAAATGGACTGAAAAAGCAAAGAAGATGAAACAACATGGAGAAAGAAGAAAGATGGCAGAAAGGAGAGCGACAAAAGGAACCCAAGGGACAAACGGAGCTTTTAAATAAGAGAAGAATGGAGAGAAACACAAGACGAGACAGGGATAGAAAGAAAAGCTATAAAATAAAGATTCCATAAAGGTACGGCACATTCCAGCCCTTTCTTTCTCCACCCGTCCTTTTCCTCTCCATCACTTCTACCACATCAAACCAGGGAAACAATGAGAGAGAGAAAGAGAGAGAGAGAGAGAGAGAGAGAGAGAGAGAGAGGTCATGCTTATGAGTTTGTGCAAACACGGTGCTCTATGTTCTACAAAGAGTTCACAATGAGCCTTTGTTTATTCTCCTCTCTCCCAGTACAGATAGCTATCGCTACGTCTCCTTTGCTAATGGTAAATCTGACTGTGCTCATAAAACATCTCAGCTCTCTCCTCTCAGACTGTGTGGCTCGTCTCTTCGTTAAACACTATCGACTCATGTACTGAGGCATTCGACCATTTATGTTATACGACTGATATCGATGGATGCAACACTGACGTTGTTTAAGACTTGGATAATCTGACTCACGTTAGCAAAATCAGGCGGCCTAACTAAGGCCTACGGGTAAGCGTCGCTTAACGACCATCCAATCAACATCCGCTTGCCTTAATGAACGAGCTCTTAACAATATAGCAGAGTTACATGCGAATAAAAATCTCTCTTTTAACCCAAAGATGTTGCGACCGTAAAGAGGTGGTCAAATTAAAAAAAAAAGAGGTTTAGCTGCCCTGTGTGTTATTTCTGTCATTTTTTGTACCTTGCATTATTGACATTTACAATTGTGGGTTAAGGGCCTCGCTTAAGGGCCCAACTGTGGCAGCTTGACGGCGGTGGGATTTAAAACCTGAAGCTTACGTTTATATTTACGGCATTTTCCAGAGAGCGACTTACAACTGATATGGAGGTGGGATTTGAACCGAGGGCCATCAGGTCCAGAGTCCAG
This sequence comes from Parotocinclus haroldoi, assembly GCA_034779995.1. Lineage (NCBI taxonomy): Eukaryota > Metazoa > Chordata > Actinopteri > Siluriformes > Loricariidae > Parotocinclus > Parotocinclus haroldoi. The sequence continues at coordinate 1,925 of JAUZST010005597.1, read as the reverse complement.
TACCTAAACCGCTAGGCTACCGCAGTCCCATGCGCTCACGGCATGTGGGTCCGTGTTCTGCAAGGACGCTATCAGGTGTTGCAAAGGAGTGTCGTTTCTCAGGTGGACTCTTTCCTTTTTGGTTGTGTGCAGCCAGGGAGGTAAGTTTATTTGTGTTTATTTAGCTTCTACAGTGTGTGTGTGTGTGTGTGACCATCATTGTGTGCTTGTAACTGAAGAACCACAGTGTTGTGTATTTCTTGGAGAGAGTGATGCATAGAACAGGTTAGGCTTCGAATGTTGTGTATTACGGTAGCGTTTTACTCGCCTTTTCACTGGTGTTTCTGATGCGCTTATGGAACGTTCTTGTGAAAATACCCTTTATGTTTACGTTCCAGCAGCTTAAACAGACTACGGTGACTACTAATGTTATGACCATGTCAGTCAACAACCTGTTTTACAGAACGCAGTGCAGTCATTGGCCGCTTACGTGTAAACGCTCTGGGTTCAGACCTCGAGAGGGCGCTAATCAGTCCAACCAGAGGTATACGTGGAAGGCTAAAACTGGGAGGCGTCGACGATTCAATGAAGTGATGACGTGCCACCCGTGGATGGAATTTCCATTAATATGAAAGTTCGGGGGGAAAAGAATAAATCAAAGCAAGCGTCTCCGTGCTGCTCTGCTGCCACGGTGCGAGCGTCGGCTGTGTAGTTAACCTTGGACACGATGCTTACATTAACCTTTGAATCGCAGGTTAACGTATGTGGAGTTTTCCACTACCCGCGGTGATTTAATCACGCCTGCAATCGGAGCTGTTCCTCCAGATCGGCCTTCAGAACTTCCGACATTAGCCAACGACCGTTCTCGATTCAGCAATTCTGGTTTTAACCTCAATCTCACCCCCACTCCGGCGGGAGGAGGAATACCAAGCGGGAGAGCACTGCAAGGAGTCAATGTCAAGCGCGGCGGGAGTCCATTTAGATTAGGAGTCGATATCAAATCTGCCGGTTCACGGAAAGCGTGTCCTTCCACGAGAGCATGTATTTATTATTTCGCAATTTTTTTTTCCCCAGGATTTCAAAGAGCAAGCTGAAATGCAAAGGCTTAGAAACGACCAAGGAAAAGCTACGATGCTATGTATTATCCCAACGTCCTGGTCCTGAACCTCCTAACGTTCAGTCATTGAGGGTTCGGTGTCCATGATATGATATGATATGTGATGGTTAACAATGAGTGGTAGCTCCGGGATTAAGGTACGGGACTACCAATCGGAATTACGGCTCTGCCATAGGGCCACAGGTCAGCACATGAGCAAGACTCATAATCAATACACAGGCAAAAAGCATCTGGATATATTCTGCTCACAAAAATTAAGGGATGCTTCACAATGAAATGTCCCCTAATGAAACATCGCCTGTTTTTGTGAACGCTGTAGAAACCATTACACCCTGATTAAAAAGCACTAAATCAATAAAGTAAATATTACTAAAAGAAACTAAATGAAATAACAAACTTTCTCCAGCTGCATTTACAATTAACTAGTTTCCAAGTGAAAATAACATTTTAAGCAATAGATCTAAATAAAAGTAGTAAAAGTAAAAGCAAAATGGTAATGGTAATGGTTCCAGATCACACAACCAAAATTATTACTCCCAGTGGCTGAACTTTAGGGGTCAAACCGTACACGTTGTACCGTAATGGTACACTCAAACTCTAAAAACGTGCACACGCTGGAATAATCGACTACATTTGGCAGATGTAAAAAAATAATAATAATAATAAAAAAAAAACATGATGCTTCATGCATCCAAAACATCACTTTATCATTCACTCATTCATTTTCAGAAACAACCCTAGAAAGGGATCATCATCATCTCACACACACACACACACACACACACACACACACACACACACACACACACACACACACACACACACACAC
>JAUZST010005596.1:0-15456 GCA_034779995.1 Parotocinclus haroldoi | reverse complement strand
TTCTGGGTTGAATTAACAGCAAGAACTAAGGTACTGCTGTATATGATTAACAATATATTCTTTTTTAGTAGATCTTGTGGTGTAGAGGTGTGTGCGTGCATGTGTGCGTGTGTGCGTGTGTGTGTGTGTGCGTGTGTGTGTGTGTGTGTGTGTGTGTGTGTGTGTTTGTGTATTTACTAAGTAAACAATTGAAATGCTAAAACAATGTTCCTAAAAGAAAGATTAAATGTACATATGTATAACAGTGCATAATACCATTAAACACTTCTGACTCTGTAGGAATTTCAGTGCATATGGTTGCATATCATTGATGCTCAGCCACATGTCGCTCGGCCATGTCTCAGTGAAAACAAAGATGCAGCAGTCTCTAGATTCTCATTGTGTATTCATCTGAAGTCAGATGTAGTCCAGTGTATTCTCTTGGGAGCAGACGTTTGATGGACGGGAGAGCTGGCTAAGTTGGCTTTGTTGTTTACTTGGCATGAACTCCAGTCACGCTTCTTCCGGTGCCCCCCTCTTTCGACTGTCGGTTTCAGGCCATTCAGCAGTCTGGAGACATGGTTGCCATAGCTTACCAAAACCATGTAGTTTCTCTCATAGTTCATAGTTTATGATGTTTTATTTAGCTGATTCCTGTAGTGTAGCAGTATCTGATGGGTATATACATGAACACAGATTGTGTCCATGTACCAATAATGTTCAAAACAGACACATGTAAACAAGCAAAAAGCACAATTTTGTATTCGGAGAGGTTACGGCAAGCTACAGCCGCACCGCCATCTTGAATGCAATAAAGCCAGCAGCTTCAGGTAATGTCCAGATCCGTCCATAGTTGGTGTCAGATGGGCTGGTTTAAGTATTTATGTGGATGCTGATCTCCTGAGAGTTTACATAAACAGCTCTTAGAGATTACTTCAGATTGTCTAATAATGTGGCCTAATAATGTATAGCACAGTTAATGTTACTGTAAATTTAATTAGAATTTATCATTGACAATTACTTTATTTTACTCTCATATTCAACGATAAATGGTGACAGAATAAATGGTTCCCGTTATGTTTAGGTAAAATCATTCTATAATCTGCATATAGTCTTTTTAACATGTTTTCATTGAGACAGACAAGGTAAAACTGTTCAGAATGGCTATTGGTTCATACCATTCTTCATAGGTTCATGCTGGGAGCAAGCTTAATGTGACACAAAGGTGAGTACACATTGTAATTTGTACTTGTGTCAAGCTTCAATCTCAACGTGACTGGCAAAAATAATTACACTAGAATAAGACCATAAGCAGACATGAGATACACTGCTATAAAATGTATTTGAACAAGTTTTTTGAAAGTGAGATCAAAGCTCTTTGCAACATCAAAAAACCCCATAAATGCACTTTGGGTGATGCGAAAGCATTGAAACAATATGAAATGAGCCGTCAATAAGATGTTTTCTATTGCGGAATTAAAGATTGAACCTTAAAATTGACTTGCAGTGGTTCAGTTTTAATGTTATTTTGCTTATGTGCTCTGAAGTTATTTCTGACTTTCTTTTAAAAACTTTTGAAAAATATATTTAAGCATGTGTCTAAAGTTTACAGATGTAAAATAATGCATCACTGCTACCTCTATGAAAATAGCTTTAAGAGGAACATGCTTATATCAGGGTGAATTGTTTAAATGAATCATATGCATACACTGTCTTGCGTACATTGTCGGGACTGACTATTAAGTATTCACCAATCACCCATCCAAATCATTGAATTCAGGTGTTAAAATCACTTGGGACCATTGCCACAAGTTTATAGAAGCACCTAGACATTCAGAATGCTTCAATAAACATTTGTGAAAAATGTGATGCTCTCGGGACCTCACTGAATTATGAGATTAAGGCGTTGTGTTGTCTTTCAAGATCCTGACTGCATATACTGTATGTACTTGTAGCACCAACAGCTCACAGAGTTCCAATGTGCTGGGTGGGAGTGCTGTCAACATTGTAACAATGTCATGTTCATTTTGGTCTATGGAAAATGTAGCATTTTGAATGATTGAATAAGCTTTCAAAGTTTATTAAGACCATAAAAAGAGTGGGCATAAACAAGTTGCACATGATGATTAATAGTATCTATAGATTAATAGTATCTATTACAGTTATGTCTATTCACATACCCCTCATATGGTCTATGCTAAAACTAAATATATGTAAATAGGGAGAAATTGATCCCTGCACTGCAGAAATAGAGGAGACTTGTCTACCTCAAGCAGCATGATAACACATTGTTGCTTTGTTCAGAACCTTGCTACATATGTATCTTCTGAATTGTAATAATAATAATAATAAATTATAATATAATTTTATTTAAAGCACCTTTCAGGACACTCAATGACACTTTACAAGTAGAACAATAACAGCAAGAATAAAATAGCAACATAATAAAAAATATAAACAAAAAAAAATCTGAATTGTGGCACGATCCCTTTTTTGATAAATCCACCGTATGTACTCTGCTTGTCAGGTGACTTGATCCCACAAAGCCTGCCAGACCAATCTACAAATTCCAAAAATTTCCACATGAGCTACTTCAAGGACCAGTAAATGTGTTTTCTTCAAGCACGGCCTCATTACTTGGTTTCAGATGTTGGAAAAGGGATTCGTTATGGAACTCCTACATCTGCTTGTGGCAGCCTTCATGATATTTACTGGTGCAGGGCAATGGACAGAGGGGTGCTTCATTGTCTGAATCTGGAATCAAACTTAAATAAAGAACTATAAAAAATATTTCACATTGATTTTATCCAAGTTGCAGAGCCTGTGATGAAAGGTGTTAGAGTGTATTTGCAGGTAGTGGCAGGATCCCATTGTTGGCAGAACGCCCTGTATGAAGTTTCAGAAAGCAGTAGACCGTAGAAATCTCTCATAAACAGATGAGAAAAGTAGTTCTGCAGCAACTCTTAGATGGCATGTGGTGCTAAAAGGTCTGAATTATGTCCCTCTGAAAGAAATCACTGGTAAATATGCTGCTAACTCCTACATCAAAAGTATCTAGTACTGCCAGACTTTTAGGAAGTAAATGCTTGCTTATCTATTACAAGCTGTTTATTGGAGTTACAATATATAACTAACACTGCTAACAGAGACTGAAATTGCTGAATGTGATGCAATTTTGTTTATTTGTGAGGAATTGACTCCAACTATTGTAAGACTGAGTTGTATTTCTTAAGGCCTTTAATCATGGCTCTCTTATTGGGAGCCATACACATTCATGGTTATGCATGTTACAATCAATTCATGAATGATAACAATGTTTACAATTTACTTTACTGTTTACAGTGCTGCTTAAGTTAAACAGTGCATTTTTTTTAGAAGTTACTTAGAATATAACTTATTTGCTCAGAGTGGACACCACGTTTTTGTTGACTGCCAAAAAACCTGGGATTCTGCTAACAAAAATAAATTTTCTATTCAGAAGTTCAACGGGTTGTCTTATTTAACAATTTGGGTGTTGACAGCTATTCAAGATATTCAAATCAATGTGTATAATCACTAAACACTGAACATAATATGTCTACTTTACTTGCAAGGGGAGGAGGTAGGCAACTACCCGCACTTGCTAGAGGCCTTCCGGTCTGTGTTTCAGCACTCCTTCATTCAAGAATACCTTCGACTGGGTCTGATTTGCCCCTCCACGTCTCCTCTGTCCGCTGGGTTGTTCTTCGTCCCCAAGGTGGATGGTTCACTACGCCTGTGTATCGACTACTGGGGTCTCAATCAGATTACCAAGAGGTACTCGTACCCTCTCCTCCCTCTGCCCTGGAACAGCTCCGCTCTGCCAAGTGGTACACCAAGCTTGACCTACAAAATGCGTACAATCTGGTGCGTATCCGGGAGGGGGATGAGTGGAAGACAGCCTTCAGTACCAGCACGGGCCACTACGAGTACCTGGTGATGCCCTTCGGCCTGGCCAACGCCCCGTCGGTCTTCCAGGCTTTTATTATCGAGGTGCTACGCGACATGTTGGGGTGTTTTGACATAGTATACCTGGACGACATACTAATTTTCTCACCAGACCTCCCCACACACATCTCCCAGGTACGGCGAATCCTCCAGCGTCTCCAGGAGAAATAACTCCATGTGAAGGTGGCCAAATGCGAGTTCTCCACACAGTCAGTCAGGTACCTGGGGTACATCATCTCCCTGCTGGGTATGGCCATGGATGAGGCCAAGGTGGAGGCCATCCTCGCCTGGCCACGGCCGCAGTCGGTGAAAGACTTTCAGCGGTTCCTCGGCTTCGCAAATTTCTACCGGTGTTTCATTTCAGCCGGGTCGTCTCATCCCTCACTTTTCTGTTCCCGGGCAAGCGTCGTAGCCTCCACTGGTCCCTGGAGGCTGAAGCAGCTTTCGTCGTTCTCAAGGACGCTTTCTCGCAAGCCCCGGTCCTGGGTCATCCTGACCCCAGCCATCCCTTCATAGTCGAGGTAGATGCCTCATCAGTGGGAGTTGGGGTGATCCTCTCTCAGCGCCTCGGGGACCATCCCAAGCTTCACACAGAGGACTTCTTTTTCCACAAGTTGATGCCAGCAGAGCAGAATTATGATGTGGGGCAAAGGGAGCTATTCGCCATCAAGCTAGCCCTGGAGACCTGGAGACACTGGCTGGAGGGGGCCAAACATCCCATAACGGTTTACACTGACCATAAGAACCTGGAGTATCTGAAGGCGTCGAGATGACTCAACCCTTGCCAGGTCAGTTGGGCGATGTTCTTTACATGGTTTGACCTCTGCATCGCCTACCGTCCCGGGTCTGAGAACGGTAAGGCAGACGCCCTGTCTTGCTGCCTGGATTCGCACGCTGACATCCCAAAATCCCCGGAACCCATTTTACCTGCCTCATACTTCCTCGGTATGATCCAGTGGGACTTCGAGAGGGACCTGAACTAAGCACTCACCCAAATTCGGACGCCACCAGGTTGCCCCCCTAACAAGAAGTACGTCCCTCCGGAGTTCTGGGACCGACTCCTCACCTGGGCTCATGTTTCCCCCTGCACCGGGCACCCTGGGCAAACCCATATTTTTCAACTTATCACCTCCCGCTACTGATGGAAGCACATGTCCCGGGACGTCCATTCCTTCGTCGCCTTCTGCCCCACCTGCGCTCAAAGCAAGACACCACGCACCCTGCCATCTGGTCGCCTAGCCCCATTCCCGATTCCCCAACGGCCCTGGTCTCACCTGGCCGTAGATTTAGTCACTGACCCTCCCCCATCCCAGGGTCATACCGCAATTCTCACCATCCTGGACCACTTCTCCAGAGCGGTAAAGTTCATTCCGTTCCCGAAGCTTCCCACAGCCTTTGAAATGGCCGAGACCATCTTCACCAAGGTTTGCACGTCCTTCGGGATCCCAGAGATTATACACTCTGACCGGGGTCCCCAATTCACCTCAGCCATGTGGTCCGCCTTCCTGGAGAAGCCGGGGGTCGCGGTCAGTCTCACCTTAGGTTACCACCCCCAATCCAATAGCCAGTGTGAGAGAGATAACCAGGAGTTGGGGAAATTCCTCAGGCTATACTGTGCGAAGAACCCGGAGGACTGGGCCCGCTTTCTCCCCTGGACGGAGATTGCACAAAATTCCTTGCACCACTCCTCTACGGGCCTCACGCCCTTTCAGTGCGTCCTCGGCTACCAGCCCCCCTTCGTTCCTTGGGATCCTTTACCTTCGGATGCCCCGGCTGTGGACGCTTGGTTTAGGAGGAGCGAGACCATCTGGGAGCAGGTTCATCTTCACATCTCCCTGCGATACACAGATACCTGTCCCAGGCCAACAGGTGGCACACTCCAGAACCCGACTACCAACCAGGCGACCAGGTGTGGTTGTCAACCCACAACCTCCGTAATCAGGGGAGTTCTAGCAAGATCACACCTCGATACATTGGTCCATTCAAGATCACCAAGCTTCTTAACTCTGTCACTGTTCGTTTGGCTCTACCACCCCTGGGTCCCTGGTCCGCTGGCTGACGCTCCACCCATCGAGCCACACCCGTTGGAGGTTGACAGTGCCCCCGCCTACACGGTCCGCCGGCTGCTAGACTCCCGAAGGCGGGCTTCCCGGTTGCAGTACCTCGTGGACTGGGAAGGCTACGGTCCAGAAGAACAATGCTGGGTGGACGCTAAGGACATCCTTGACCCGCTCCTCATCCAAGACTTTCACGCCGCCCAGCTCCTTGAGGACGCGGCCGTCCCCGCCGATCCGCGCCTGCTCCTAGACCCGCTGGGACTCACTCCCCTTTGCCCTCTGCGGGTCCCTTGGGGAGGGGGCACTGTCACACCCTCGGGCGGTTCCAGCAACCAAACCGTCACCCGAGTTCTAATAACACCTCATTAGTTTCACCTGATTGTAATTCCACTTCTCCCTATTCATACACCCCCCCCGCCACTATCACGTTGCTAAGTCACTTAGTCCATACCTTGTTTTTAAGCGCTTTTCATGATCGTTATCGCTAGACCTACTGTGCTTCGACCTCGCTTTTTCCGTGCCTTGACTCCGATTTCGCCTAGCCTCTCTGGTTCTCGTTTTGCCTCACTGGTTTTGACCTCAGACTGTCTGACCCTGTTTTCGCCAAATAAAACCCCGGTTTCCACGCGAGCTGCATTTGCCTCCGTCTCCTTGTTCCGTGGCGTGACAGTGGGAGATCCTTTGCTGTGGCTGCTCCCACCCTCTGGGATTCTCTTCCTTTGTCTGTTAGGTCTGTTTCAGCTATCCTGGAATTTCAATCTCTCTCCTGTGTTAATGTTTGATGTGTCTGCTTGTATTGAACTGTCTCTCTTGTTGTGTAAATTGTATTAGACTTATGCTATACTTGTTGTAAAGTGTTTTTGGGTTTTGCGAAAGACACTATATATATTAAGGTCATTATTATAATAACTAATTTAATCTTAGGCGATAAGCCCTGGTCGGCTTGAATTAATCCCAAATGGTTTAGGGTCCAGTACTCCAGTCTCCAATAATCCGATACTCAATAAGGCTGACAAACCAATTCTTTATGGCTCTCACTTGGTTCATAGCCTTCACATGCTTAAACAGGAACACCAAGCACGGGATCCGTTCTTATCTTATTTTTGCTCATATTCTCCTAAAAGATTACAATTTACATCAACAATAAATAATCAACCCAAACTAAATTAAAGGAAAACAGCTCATAGTCATCAGTATTCATTTTGTATTAGACATTAGCAGTTGACAAGGTGCATTCAGATAAGCATTGTTCGCCTGGCATCTGGAAAAAATCCAGGATTTGTCAGGTGGGCATATGATGAATCTTGAATTTATGCAAACATGTTCGTATATCTACAGTGTCCATTGCAAATGTTATTACAAAAGCAGTGGTGATATTGCAGATAGCAGATGAAAAGCCATTGGACTGCAATCAATGATGCTCCAGACAAAGAGAACTGATAATGTTCCCATGGCCAGTTTGGGTTTTCAGAGTAACCACTTTGTGACCTTGTGTTTTCTACCTGTGTGATGCTGCACACAACAGATGCCCTGTCACATGATAATAACAGTAATACCTGTTGATTTGTAAATTCTATGTATGACATGTTAAAAATGTGGTATACATGACCGTTTATAAGCTTTTCAGCATGAAAGTCCAGTGTTTTTCTATTGAAATGGTTTTATGACTGATTTTATGCTCAGGTTTTGCTAAACTAAACAATGCCCAGCAAATAGAAGAGCATTCCTCATACTTGAGTAGTGTTGTAGTACTTGAGTCCAGTCCCTAGACCATAAACATGTGGTCTATGACTTGTTTCTTTGTCTAACTAATTTGGTCTCGGTCTTGGGGTTAGATGGACTTGAAAATGATTGAAGAGATAGGCCGAATCCAATTCATCCAATGCTTGAGGTAACGTTACCGATAAATAGTTTTTTTTTCTATCGTTAAGTATCAGCAAGTAGTTCAAACAGAACAGTCTTTTCTCTACATGCCCACATATAATATACAGTCTTGACCAAAAGTCTTGTTGTTGACTCACATTTGCTATTTTCTGTTCTAAATATTGACTCTGACTTGTCTCTAGTGGTCTTGGCATTACTCCAGAGTGTGCATTTTTCTTCACTTAGGTTCACTTACAGTTTTTGTATTTTTTACATATAAATTGAAGAATGCATGAATGAATATGAATTAAAGACTGCAACCGCTATATACATTGGGTTGAAGTCCCAATGTTAAAAGGTATCACTTTTGAGCACTTGGCCAAGGATCTTATCCCAGAACTACTTGGCTTGTACCTTGAAAGATGCTCTGGATCAGGGCATTACCTAAATAAACCCTTTAAATGTTCTTACAGTGTCAACACAAACAAACTGAGATTCTGATTACAAACATAAATGGATAGGGTTATTAGTGAGTTTTGAGTGAAAGAACAAATAACATTTATATATGTAGGAAATATTGACCTGGCACATGCACTTTAACATGCTGCGACTAAACATTTTATTTAATAAATGTAGATGTTACTTTATCTAACTTCCACAACCTTTTTATTGAAGCATCCTTCTTTGTACTTAATTTCTATTTGATGGAATCACAGCATCTGAAACTGTTAAATGAGAACAAAGGTTAGGGTATAAAATGCTTGATCCACCTTTCACTACAACCAACATTGTAACAAAGAAAAACAATAACCAATATTTACCGAAGAGGCAGAAAAGACGTGGGGAGTCATTTTCCATTTAGACCGCAGATGTTAGTGGAATACCTTCTAAATTAAGTAATTTCACTGCTTTTATACACAGAGCTCAACAACTACAATTATAATCTAGAAATGATTTTAGTAGAGCTTTAAGAGGCTTTGCTGATCAGACTGAATATGGTACATGATATTTGCTTTTTCTTTAACTGATAACACTGGCTGAATCATAGAATGGTCAATTTTAATCAAACCTCAAGCCAAGCAATCAAAGCCTGTGGACAGCTCGGAACAAAATGGAGAAACAGAGGGCATTTATTTAATGCTTACTTATATGTATATTTCTAATGTTTATTCATACTATTATATTTATAAAATTGAAATGTATTGTGAGAATGTATGGATCTCTAAACTTTCACATTTTGAGAAAAAAAATAATGTAGATTTTACTATAAATGATACCATGAATACACAACTTCTTAATCATTTAAATTATATAGATTTATATATGACGTTGTACTGAAAATTCCCCTCAAAATATAAAATAATATTAACATTATGTTTAAAAATAAATATGAAAAATGGCTGTTATACAAACAGGTGCAGCTGAGCATTTTGCAGCCTTCACATATGTTTCTGATAAATAAATATTGTTATCAGTCCATTTATAAGGGGCACATGGACACATTCTATTGTCATAATGTAAGTAATATAATATACAGGGATGTTTCAGGTTTTATAACTTGTTCCAGAAGTTTTGCCAAGTACCAAAAATTATGAGTTTTGATGATTTTTCCCATAAGGAGTAATGTAAATGTAATTAATCCATTCCAGATACATGCTTTAATTGAGTTGTATTGTACAGGTACTCCCTGTTTTCAAAGGGGGGGGATATGTTCCAACAAATCATAAATAAATACAAGTAAGTAAATAAGTCAAATGTATCATGAAACAATGTGTTAAATATAGTATATACTCTATCACAACAAAGCCTATTGCACATTCAAACTGTTGTTGTTCATGTAATTTAATGAGTAATGGATTGAAAGTGCAAAGTCAAAGCAAACCACTTTGACACTGCTAGCTGCACAAGCTAACTGTAGTCTGAAAGGATTCAGTTCTTGATTTATTTTCCATTGGCTGTAATAACTAACCTGTTTAGGACCCATGTGGACCCTTTGAACTAAGAATACAGTACTTTACTTGTAAAAACAAATACATTCACAAAAAACATACCAGAAATCTGCACTGACTCAGGGATATTGTGAATATGAATCACTGCGAATTGAATAATTATATAATATTGATCAAGGGTGGTTCTTGATGCAGTGCCATCTGAAAGATTAGAAATCATGGAAGCTCAACTTAGGATTGTGCCCTTGCCCTTTACAAATGCGCAGATATTCCAAATGGCATTTTGTAGGAGGATAATGCTCGCCCACACATAGCAGGGGTTTCCCAGATCCGTGTCTGCCAGATTGCAACACGTCTTTAACCTGGCCAGTCACCAGATTTATCACCAGTCAAGCATTTTTGGGACCAGCTGGGATGCCAGGTTTGGCAGCCTACGAGTGTGCTGGATCTATAGGCCGAACTGCAATATTTGTGGAAAAAGAACCTCCATGCCCAATGTATCTCAGTTTGTAATTAGGCAAGTTAACATGGTACTAGAACTCTCTTTCCATTGTACACATATCTTTTCTCTCTACTATTTTTCTCTCTGCATCTACTGTCTTCTCTTGCATCTATCTAAGTTCTAAACTTTAGAGATCTAATTTAAATTTCTGAACTATGGCTGTATGGGATTTGCCCCTGATGAAATTACTCAGGCAAGACTGATGTGTCTGCAATTTTTTAACACCATGTCTCAGACCAAGTGCCAGTCCTTCACAGGGCTTCACACACTTGCCCATTTACATCTCTGGACCTCTAGCTAACATTTTTTGCCAGTTTATATACTGGCTTGTTTTTAGAAGGTATTCATCATAGATATAGGGAGAACAAGCCATACCCCTGAGCCCTTTTCAACAGGACCTAAGAGATGTGTGGCATCTCATAAAAGTTGCATAATTGTATCTTCATTATGTGCAGTAAACATTAACCAAGTATTTTCTCGCAGTTGGTTGGAAGCACAATAATTTAACAGAGAAGTACATCTCCATATGTAAACAAAGGCTGTAGAGTGAGCCTTATGGCAGGGCATAATTAACCATAGGCCACCCCGTGGTACAGTGGCGTGCAATTAGTGTGGTTGGCTCACAGATAAAGAGATCCCTGGTTTGATTCTGCCCTAGGGCTATCCTTCCTTTCGAGTCCTCCCTGTGTTCGTGTGGTTTTACTTCAGGTGTTCTGATTTCTTCCCACTTCCCAAATATGAGTGTTAATTTATTTTCTCATTTTAAATTAGTGTGAATTAGACTTACTAGTATCAACATAAGCTTGTCGATGTTGCAAGCAGTCATTAATGCCAATAGCAACAGAAAATAAAATAAAGCCAAAGCCCCAAGCCCACTACTGAGTTATAAACTTGTTTATTGGATCTCAGTGACCAAGAAGCCATACATAGTGGTGAAGTACATGTCACGTCCTAGAGTATCTAGTGGACTGTCTGGCCGGGCTTGGCTTCAGTCCCTTTGATCTTTGGTTGTGCATCCTTGTCCAAAATTTTTGTGGTCTTACCTCTCAAGTGTGAACACTTAAGTGTGTTGTTACCTGGAGAAGTGGGTTGTTGATGTCTCCCTCTTTTTTACCCTCTGGTTATCCACTTTCTAGCTATGCTGCTTATATTAGTGAGTGGTTGTTTAACACGGCTCATCTCGATGCATATTACCAACTGTGAAGAACAATTTTGGACAATTTTGTGTCATTCATATTATGATTTTTTTATTCTAATGCCTGTAATAGCATTTTGCAGCCCAGTTTTGTTACTATTAAACACGCCTGTAGGGGTCCAGTTACCTGTATATGATATTTTTTTTGTTATTTATTGTCAAGCTAATCTAGCACAACTATTTGTTGATTCACACATATGTAAACAATCTATCTCTTAAGTATAAAAAACATCTGTTACTCAGGGCAGGTGGCACTAAGAGTTCTTGCACAGTGTTTATCATACTGAGCTCAGATGGGGCATTTAACTAGCACATCTGGTTGAGAAAATGCTTCTCATAAATTAGCATTTTCAGTGTTACTTACTTTTACATAAAATCAGGGAATTTTGCAAGCTATTTAACAGATCCCAGATTACAAGAAAAGTGTTAGTACATTTATAAGATTTAAAATGTACCAATGTGACTAAAAGACTAATTCAAATGCAATGCTGCAACAAAAACTGAATGCACATGAGGGATATGATAACCCATATGCAGCATAGCATGATCTTTTCATTTGATCTTATAAACCATAATCATGTTGAGAGTCAAAAGCTCTAACTATACAATGCCATAAATAACTTTAGCTAGCTTTTGATTTGATTTTTGAACTAGTACATATAAATGTAAATATAAGTTGAATACAGTACAAATGAACACCCTTTCTAATCAGTAGATTCATCAATTTGTGGCACAGCTACATAAAATAAAGTGCAGAACTATTTGGTATACAGTATAACTATTTATTAACATAAGAATATCACTTCTGTATCATGCCACTGTGCCTCAATGGGCAAGCAGTCAAACACAAATCTAGATAGCTTTTATTCTTGCTATAAATTACCGAGATTAAGTAAAAGTATCCCAGCAATGGACTCTGGAGGAGTAGAAATGTGTCTTCACCATCTGGTATTCTGATAGTTGTATCTTTGTTTGGGGGATGCCAGATGAATGCACTCTAAATTAAATTTACATTTGCCATCTGTATATTTTGGTAAATTGACTGCGATTGTTTCTCACGTTTCAGACTGAAATGAGTAATTCTAGTGAAGTAACATTAATGATATACACACTATAGCAGGAAGTCTAGAAAGTCCAGTTTTGAGAAACTAGTTTAAAGAGCTTTGTTTTAGCAATGCCAGTAATTTTGGCTTGCTTGCAGAAAGCCCTGACCTCAGCTCTATCCTAAACATGCCAGATGAATTATAATGCGTATTTGGATGACTTGAATTGACATATATCCCTGCGGTCATGTTCTGAAATAAAAACAAAAGTGGTTCAGCAAAAACATACAAATGTTATTTGTTATCTGTTCCCAGATTTTCAGCCATGCCTTGAAAGTTCAGTGTGTGTCATTGATCTTCAAAAGTTTTGATCCGCCAGCACATTTCAAGCACTGTAAAATACAGCACTAGTTTACAGGCCACTCTATCATCTCACAAACAGATATCACATACAAATCACATCTATCTTTACCTGACACCTGTTCAGGTGTGTGTGTGTGTGTGTGTTTCTGAATGTTGATACCCTTCAACAAAGACTAACATTATTTAATAAAATGAAATCTATTCTGACTACTGCTATGCCAAAGAGGTCACGTTAAGTGCATTTGAAAAGGCTGTGATTTTCTCTCCACCAGGAACACTGATGAATGTGTCACTCCTGCTGTGCAACATGAAGTGCACTGCACTAAAGAGGGTCTCCCATGCCACTTACACAGACCAAACTGTTTGCATACCATATGCCTACTCTTTTCGTGCAGTGGCGGCACATGCAGTGGTATAAAGGTCTCAAACATTCAATACTGGAGTATAGTCAAGCATCCAAACGTTTGTATACTTGTGTTTAAAAGTTTTTGAATTATTCAGAATCTGTTGGTAATTTTTTTCAGTAATTGTTTATCAGTCCTGTCTAAGGACCTGTATTAGACACGGTCTTGGTCTGTCTTAGATTTCTCCACTGTAAAGAACATCTTCAACTATAGGATGCTATTGAGGCACTACAACCACTAGCTTCAGGCTCCACAATATTTCTTTTGCATTAAGGTTAGGACTTTGTATTAGCCATCTCAAAACATTAATTATGTTATAGATAATTGCATAAATATGTATAAACATTATTTACCCATGCTTTGGTATAACACCTTGTGTGCTTAGGTCCATTGTTATGACCCATATCCTCTTAAGGTTCAGCTTACAGACAGATATGCTGACATTTTCCTTCAGAATTTGTCGATATAATTGTTTCATCAATAATGACAGGCCATTCTGGTCCAAATGCAGCAATAAGGCCCTTGTATTTTCAAATAGGATTTTAGCCTTTTCATACAATCCTTTGCAAACTACAGGTGGACAGCAATGATCATTTTGAACAGCAGTGACTTTCACCTTGTAACTCTCTTATGCGCAACATTGTTATTCAATGTTTGCCTGATGGTGGACACAAATCATTAATATTATCAAATGGCAGAGAGTCCATCAGTTGCTCAGAAGACACATTAGAATTTCCTTTGTGAACCTTTTTTTGATCTTTGTTGATCCAGTGGAGGACAATGCTCTTAAATTTTCTAAATTTTTAAACAATCTGACTGCGGGCTAGTGGAGTCCAAATTTTGTAACCGTTGATTTTGGTAACCGTTTCCAGCCTTGTGAGCATTAACAACTCTCAGCCATTAACAACTTAAAGTGATAATCAGAAAGCTCTATTTTTCATGCTTTACATTACATCTACATATTTTTTAAAAGATCAGACTTTGATAGATTTCTGTTCATTAATTACAACATGCCTGATTGTCATCCAATTATTGACACCATCTGACTCATTTAAATTAATTGCAAATCCTGGCGATTCAAATGCTTTAGTCGCTTATACATTTGCTATTTTTCTACATTGAATACATTATTTAATATGATATTGTTGCATATTTTATTTGATCTGTTTATATATATATATATATACTTTTATTTGAAATGACTCACAAACTTTACCACTGTATGTGTTTGATGAAGAGGTTCAGAGGAATGTCTTTTCTTCATGTCCAGTGACTGAGAGAGAAAGCACAGTTTGCCGCATGGCAACAATATGTGCAATTTCAGATTGCTAGACTTGCACAGAGACTAAGTGGCTGCAGGTAAATGATTGATTTACTATCCAGTTTAATAAAACGTAAATAAACATATTGGGTGCTACTGTTTATTGGATTAGATGATAAATTAGCTGTTTCTCTGCCAGCTCTTGCTGCCAGATCTCCCAAAAACAAACAAAATAAGATGTTGATGTTAAGCAAATAGGGGTTAAAGTACATTATCATATAATATGAAAAGCATAAGAAAATCCTATGCTGCTCCTCACATGTTTAGTATGCAATAGTCAGCCAAAGTCCTATTACGCCCTAGTTGCGCCATTAATATGATGGAGAAGCAGGTGACAGCAAAACATCTGTCTTTTTGGAGACACTTAGGAGGCACAGGCTTAAATGGCAGTGCATGCACGTGAGTGATGGTATAAAACACAGGGATGCTACTTTCAGATTAAATGCAATGAGCGGCATAAACAGTTAAGAAACTCTAAGGTTGTAATTCAAAACTTAATTCTGCATTTGGTAGCAATGGGAAGCAACTATTTGTTTTATCTGCGAGTGGATAAAAAATACAACACCAAATCAGGAAAAGTAGGAATAGTAGGAAAAAAAAACACAAATGCTGTTAAGATAGGGTCCTCGGGAGATCTCGCGAGACCATTCCTAGTCTCGCCATATCCCCAGGATCCCTATCAGGTGTTTATACCGGAGCCCATAATGCAGTATCCACAGACATACCACAAATACGGGAAAAAACACACATAGCAGGCATATAAACTATAAATGGAAACTTAGTCCCCACACGAGTCCGGTAAGGGCTTTGAGCC
>JAUZST010005595.1:0-15458 GCA_034779995.1 Parotocinclus haroldoi | reverse complement strand
CAGGGTCAGGTTCATGAGCACCTTACACACACACACACACACACACACACACACACACACACACACACACACACTGGGACAGTTTAGAGAGACAAGTGGATCTAACATGCGTCTGTAGAATGGGGAAGGGAGGAGGAATATCAGGTGAAAACCCAGATAATAGGAGAAAATGCAACATTCACACAGGCAGATGCTTTACTGGGACTCAAACCCAGGTCTCTGGTGCTGTGAAGAGACAGCACTGAGCACTGTGCCACCAATGTCTGTAGCAATCTATCATAAAACTTATGATTTTACATTTTGATAACCATTTTATTTAACCATAACTATTAAAATATAAAATAAATATAAAATATTATTACTATTTAATATTTTATTCATATAATAATAATATTATTATTAATATAACATATTTTGTTCTCTAACTGTGTGTTGACTGCAGACGGAACTGCAGACTGTAGCAAATCTAGTGCAAATCCTTAGCCTGTGGTTTTTCTTTTTGACAGCAAGATAAACTAGCCAATCCCTGCACAGGTGGTGCGATCTGTTCAAAAACGGGTGGTCATAAAACAAACGGAGAAGAGGCAGCACAAAGCAAGAAAGGCAGTCTTATCTATTGTGTGGATTACTCAAATTGAGCCTAAAAAACAACCCACACAGTAATACAGTAGTAATCCATTTACATATCTTTGTATATAATATATAGTGCAGCAAAAAGTTTCGTTTAAGTCTAATTACAAGAATAAAAGTACAAGGTTTTAAAACATTTTGTTACAACAAAAAGCAGCAAAATAACCTATTTTTGTTTTTACAGATTCGGCAATAGTTTTGGTAACATTAACAGAAATACCCAAAGGGAGCATAAGATAACAAACAAAACAACAAATATCAAATGAATTTATGGATGCCATTTACCTCCAGCAGCTTTCCTCATTCCTGAAAGGCTGTTATGGAAGGCCTGATTGGTTTATGTTTCAGGGATGAGAGGGCAGTGCTATGTATATTTTTCATTCCCAGAACTAACATTTAAAAATCAAACATATTATGGTCATTGTAGAGCCCGTGGATGGGGTTAGACATTTAAATTTACAACACCCTTATCCAGAGCGGTTTACAAAAGTTATATGCGTTCTTCTTAGTAGACCTTACTTCATTCTAGCACAAGAAGCCTATAGCCAAATAACTCCATCCAGCTAAATAATTTTATATAAAAAATATATGTAAACATAATTTAATGCAGATGTGGCATGTTGGAACAGCGATCTTCTGAAATCCTTGGTATGAACCCCATGTTTGCAGGGGTTTCCTCTGGGAACTCCAGTTACTCCATCTGGCTGCTTTGACCAGATTTGACTGTTGTGGATAGAATACATCTTAAAATTTCCTTTCTGTGTGGAAAGTGCATGCCCTCACCGTGTCTGCGTGGGTTTACTCTGGGTACTCCGGTTTCTCCCACAGTCCAAAGATGCATGCTAGATTAAATAGTGTCTCTAAAGTGGCGCTTAGTGTGTGCGCATTGTGTGTGTGCGCACGCGTGTGCCCTACCATAGATTGGCGCCCCGTCTAGGGTTGTTCCTGCCTTTGCGTCCAGAGTTAAACGAAATACTATATATTTCCTCTTTTATTTACAAGTCCAGTTTTCATGCTCCTAAGATTGAATTCGAAAGAAAATGTTCCTGAAGAGCAACTCTGACACTGCTCCCAGCTTTGTGAAGCTCATGATGCTTAGTTTTGTTCTCTAATCATATCATTATTTATTTTTTCTTTGACTTCGTTAATCAATCAACTGCCTCATCCCAACGTTTTTGGAAGATGTTTCATACCTGAAATGCAGAAATGGATGCATAACAACTAAAATTATGTTGCCCAAACATGACATTTCTTGTGTGCAGACCGTGTGCTATGAAATAAAAGTACATGAAAGACACCCTGCCTTTTAAAAATGCATTAAATGTACCACTTTCAGATTTGGGGTTGTAATATTCATGTTTTTGGATGTCAATGTTGGGTGTCTTTTGTCTGTGTTGAGTACAGTATTCCTCTGTTATAGAAAGTGCTGACTGTTTAAACAATTCCAGTATTCTTCCTGCACTCCCCTCCCCCTCTGTCTCTATGCTTATCCATTGTTCTTCTCCACCTCCATGTTTTTGAGTCCCTCCCTCATCTTTCTCCTGCTGCTTCTCTCGACTCGTGTATCTTCTCTCTATAAAGTGGGTCAACACTCTCGTTTAAGCTCCGATCTCTTACCGCAATACGTAACACTTTCCTGTACAGTCATGTGATTCTCCATCAGAGTTGCCAGTTTTATTGATTGCTTTCAGGACAGTAGTCTTTCAAGGCTTACCCAAATGCAATAAAATAGGAACTGCAACCCTTCCATAATAAAATAACACGATAGAAAAAGCGCGATTGAAAAATGCGATTGTTGCATTAACGTAATGCCATTTTGATTACAGTTAATGTGACGCATGAGTGTGTACATATATGCACCTTTCAGCTGCACTTAATTATATAAACATTGCAATCAATACACGTAATTCTTTTCTACAAAGCATAACTGAACTTTCCACAAATCAGAGTACATCCACCCAGCTGCTGTGCTTTCAGGTTCCCCGTAATGTATTTTTGAATTATCCAAATAAGCGTAAACCTATTCAATCTGGCAACACTGTTTTTACTCCCTAGCACCACCATGTGGTATACAGTGGAAGCGCACACGCTTCCTGGATTTTCTTACAGTGAAGTAAGAAGTTGTTAGCCATGCGACATATTCAGTGTCTATAATAACACGCGCCTGGTTAGAATTCAGAGAATAAAACATAATTAATGATTAATAACAAGCAAGAGTAAACAATTTAAGATCAATGAGATAATTAAACACATTATGTTTGGTTGAGCAGGTGAGGTGATCAAATTCCCTCACTCGTAAACATTTCATTAAACCGTTTTCGTTTGACAGCCTTTAATCTGATTGGTTATGTCTCTACTAGCTTTTCACACCTAGATTAAGGTATATTTACCCATTAGTCCTTGTAGTTTTTCAGGAATAGGCATATTTTGTGGTGTCGATATATTTCACTCTTCAAGCCCATCCACAGATTTTATATTGGGTTTAAGTCATAGCTCTGACTTGGCCACTCAAGGACATTCAGCTGCTTATCCTTAAGCCACTTAGGTTTTTCAACAGTTTGTTTAGGACTCGGGTGACTGCTTTAAGACTACAATGGAGATGTTCACCAACACACCTATATTGTTTGTTTAAAGGTGACATATTGTACCAGTTTTCCACAAATTAACGCAGGACCAAGTGCCACAGCACCTCTCTCTCTTTTTCTAAATAGACCTGTTTAGAATGACCAGTTTGACTATATATTTGTTATAAGAAACAAATAGCACTACTATTATTGTTTGTCCTGCAATAAATGCCAACTCACTCTAATAAATGCCATCAGCTATTGGCCAGTTCTAAAGGGCCAATGAAACACACAGCAGAATTATTATTACACTCTAGAATTTTATCACCCCCTATCTATTATTACAAAAATGTATGCAAATAATTGTAACTGATTTTCATTAAAAAGTTGTAATCCAATATATTATGTATATATACACATATCTATGTAAGAGTGCAGTAGGCACCTAAAACTGCTGAGTACTTTGGGGTGTTTCAAATTGGACTGGGAAATATTTTATGTGAATCACAGTGGTCATTTTGGAAACACCCAGCCACAGGTCAGACCGCTGTATAATGTTTAGGAGCAAATATAACATTACTGCTGATGGGAGAAGGCAGACATTCAAAGGTTTAATAAAGGTCTGAAATAGCGTGACAGTTATTTTAAGTGGAAGATACAGGGTGGGCATGATGGTGGTGTGTCTTGGGGCTTGACAAAAATGATTTGAACGGATGAGGTCATTTCACTCTTTTTTGGGGGTCATCATGGTAGCACCATCTTGAAAAGAATCCAATCATTACAAAACAGTATATTGTGCAGAAAATGGACACTGTTCAATACAGCTGCACATATATAAATACTGAGACAACAAGCAGAAAGAGTGAGATGCTAGCAATTATATGTTTCTTACAGGCAAGCTTCAGGTAATATTTACACCAGTTATTAAAATGTGGAAAATATGATCTTACAGATTTTGACTGTGGCATTATTGTTGATGACAGACAGTTTTGAGTATTCCTCTAACTCATCCTGTAATTATCAAGCACAGCAGTCTCTACAGATTACTCAGAATGTTTTGATAAAACAGATATTCGGTGAGTCTCAGTTACACATTTACATTTATGTCATTTAGCAGACGCCCTTATCCAGAGAGGCTTGCAATTAATACAGTCTTACAATCCAAGCAATTGTGAGTTAAGGGCCTTGCTCAGGGACCCAACTGTGGCAGAGGTGGGATTTGAACCTGGACCTTCTGGCCTGTAGTCCAGTACCTTAACCACTAGGCTACCACAGACCCATAATAAGTTCAACGATGCTGTTATGCTGAGAGAGGTGCAGTATTTAGTGTAGTGTTCCAATAAATTAGTATAAAGTGTAAAACTAGTATAAATAGAATGGTTTTGTAAGTAAGAGTACGTCAGAGGTTATGTAATTAGTAATAAAATGCCTCCTTTCTAATGGAATTGTTTAGAAGTTTGCAAGATACAGGCATAAACTTACTTCATCCACAGTCATGTATGTACCCTTTTTTCACATAGTTATAAGTAAGTGCATCCCCAGGTGGTAAATCAGTTAATCCCTCCACAAATTAGCTGTGTGATTCCAGCCATCCAACCATCCAACCAGTGAGCAACCAGTGAGCAATACTTTCAATACTTAAATCTGCTTTTCTAACTGAGAAAAACAAACTTTATCTGGAGACTAACCTTCATATAACCTATGGGAACCTGAGAAACAGAAATAGAGACAATAGAAAACAACTGTCATGTGAAAAGAATTTGAGAACAAACCTGCCAAGATAATAGAAGGCCACGTTTGTGTCCATGATGTATTCTTCTTTCCTACTACCCTTGAATTTTCTCTTTTTACTTTAACTCTCTCATCTTAGATGCGATCAGCTGACTGGTGACATCCATCTTTGCCCCAGAAGCAGTTAAGCTGGCTACAGTGACCACATGATTGAATATTCTGCTGTAGCTTGTTAGATACAAAATGTTTCAGGGGAATAGGGTACAGCGGAGGATAGATACAATTGCTTGATTGCTATGTTGTACTGCATATCATCTACTGTTACTCCAAGTTAGCATATTTATCATCTACAGTTTAAAGGAAGGGGAACAGTGGCATAGTATTTAGCACTGACAGCACACAGCTTCAGAGTCCCAGGTTGGAACCCTGACCTGTCTACAGTCTGTGTCTGTGCTGGTTTTCTCTAATTGCTCCCACATTTCAAGGACATGCATTTGGTCACCTGGCATCTGTGAACATGCAATGTGAGGGAATGAGCGCGTGTATATGTGCCATGGGATGCACCTTGTGCTGCCATGTAGCCTCTCCCAAGACGCTGAACTAAAATAAGCAAGTATGGAAGGGGAATGAGTGAGTGAGTGAGTGAGTGAAATAATATTTATATATGCATACACCCATATACATGCAGCAAATAGAACCACAGACTTGTGGCACATGCACCTATAAGCTTGCAGTGTGTACATCATAGACTCGTGGTCCATACACAGATAGACTTGTGGTACATCTAGTGCCCTTAGAGACTTGCAGTGCGTACATCAATATACTTTTGGTCCATACATATTTAGATTAGGCTCATTAAATACTAGACTTGTGGTCCATACTGCTATAGATTTGTGGTTTGTATACCTACAGACTTGATGTACATACATTTATAGATTTGTGGTTCAAACTGCTATTGACTTGTGATCCATACACCCATAGAACTTTGGTCCATACACCTATAGGATTTGACTCACTAAAGACTAGACTAGTGGTCCATAAAGCTATAGATTCTATAGATGCTATACTTCTATAGATTCTCTATAGATCTATATGGCTGTAGGGAGATCATGAGACTTCAGCATACACAGTGCATGTTTTGGGGTCTCCATATAGATTGAATAATCAATAGGTATTACAATAGGTATGGGTGTGTTTTGATTTCCCAGATCACATCAGTAGACCTAGGGAATACAGTCCGTCAGCCACACCAAAATTAAACATTTTGATTCATGGAATAGATAGGATTTTAATTCTCAGTATGATTTAAATGTGATGTTTCTAAATGATATCAAATAGAAATGATAATTTAGTATAATGCGTGTCTGAAGTATATAGTGCATGTCTGAAAATGTACAAGAGTGATAATGAGTCTGAAGGATTTCAATTGTTTTGTAGTGCAAACTCAGTCACAGATGGAGGCTATAACAGCGTGATGTGTGTCTGTAAGCCGTGTGCAGTGGTGTGAGAAAATGTTCTAAAGTAGCAACATTAAACCATGAGTTCCTACGGGAGATGGATTCTAGACAAATCCGAGTTAAAAGGATGTTTGTTGGGTCCCAATACCACCAGCTGGGATGCATTCAACTGACAATCTCCCATAGATAGAAGAGACACATAAGCCCCCTCCAATCCCCCTGCTTCCAATCTCAGTTCATCTCTCCAGCTTGTATATGTGATAATAAGTTAGATAGGTAGGTGATGCCAATGGATCAGGTTGCATCAGGAAATGGGATTGCCTTCAAAAATAGGAAAGTCAATCCCACAGGAATATCATTTTTTTCTCCAAAACATGCACACTGGTGTAGGTCCAGGGCCAAGACACTGAACTGGCTACACTGCATGGATTTATTCTTTTAGTGAAAATAGCTGAGTATCAACCCTGCTGACATTTCTGGAAAAAATACTGAGAATGGAGGCACACTTATGAAGTTGGGTAGGTCTCAATGTCGAATTTATGCTAGCATTAAAACTGTCATGTAGCAGTTATCACATCACCAACAAAGTCAAAGCCAAAGTCAGATTTAGTTCGCACTGTCTCAAAGTAGCTTTACAATTTTCTATTATCTAGGCCCAAAACCCAAACCAAAACCGTGCCACCCTGGGATTGTACCCAGGACCTTCTTGTTGTGAGGCAACGGTGCTACCCATCGATCCCCTGTGTTGCCCATTATAGTATTATAGCATTAAATACTATAATAAATAATACAATGTTCACAAAAATGTATATTTCAATTCATATTTCAAAATCAAATATCCCCTATTTTTTGTAAGCAGTATATATGACATAGTAGTGAACACATGCATGTATGTGGTGGTATACATGACGAGCCAATCAGTAAATCCACTGAGCCACTGTTTTACACTGGCATAACTGAATCGCTGAAAGTAGGCAGTTTGAAAAAAAAAAAAAACAGGGACTCTGTAGTTTTTCCTTTAAAGTAATGGCTGTGATGGGCCAGCGCCATGTCCAGGGGTGGTTCCCAACTTGTGCCTGTTTGGAAAGCAAGATCTAAAACTATACTAAATAAATTAGGTCTTTCTACCACTACCATATTTTGAAAAGCAGAAAAACTTAACATAATTCTCAAACAACCCTATTATAGTTTGTGTTTTGTGCTTCAATGACTTATATCATCTAAAATCCAGGGCAAATTATTCAAATTGGTCATCCAAGAGGCATTAAACCATTTTAAATGCTTTCAGAAACACAAGAACTCACACTGACTGAGGCCATTTTTTGTGTGAGAGCAGCTAATAACATCTTCAAATTCACAATGGCTTCGAGAGAAATGTAGCCTTGTTTGGATTGCTTACTTGCACTCTAAAGGAGTAAGTTTCTCTTCTCACATCCTGCTTAAATCTTATCTGACTTTATCTGATCTTTCTGTTTAAAATAATACAGTTGTTCTCAAGCATTTTCTGCCCCCCTCCTTTGTAGTGTCTAATTCCACTGCGTACCTACGTATTGCTGCTGATCATGCCAATCCCTTTATTAAGGTAGTGCACCCATCGTCCGATGGCTACTTCCAGAAGGGTAACACACCAGAACACAAAACTCAAATAAGGTAAAATAAAATGTTCGCAATCCATATCTCAGTCCAACAGATCTATCTTTGGCGTGTGGTGTAACATAATGGATGCACAGCTAAAAAATCTGTAGCATCTGAGCGGTGCTATCATGTCAGTATGGAGGAATGTTTCCAGCACCTTGTTGAATCAATTTCACAAAGATTTAAACCAGTTCCTAGTAACCAAATGCATAGAGTCAGGCTCTTATTACAAGAAATACCAGTGTCATCCAATCCAGCCAATTAATTCTGAACATCACTGTCAAGCCATAATGTGTTTTTCACGATTTACAAACATTCCAGCAGGGGGCAACATTTTCTTATTTTTCCATTTTTTAACGGCTTGTTTACTTATCAACAAATGAATAGTTATCAGCTTCTGCCTTTTTCTGTCAGCCAGGCACATTCAGACCAGCCAGTGCTGACATCAAATCACACTTTATTAGTGAAACGTCTGCATCGTGAGCCAGGAATGTAATATATTCTGCAGGTTCCAATCTGATCTTTCAAAAGCACTGAAATATCATAAGACTGATTTTCCCTCTAAACTTAATAGAGAGAGGAATGTCCCTGTCCAACCCAAAGAGCAGGTCAGATTTGTTCTCTTGGACCTCTGGTTGTTTATCGCCATGAAGAGGTGTGAGACTGCTGAATCCTCTCTTGCCAATTCATACATTAATTATACTGGATTCTCCGTAAATACAGTGTGACGTTTTGATATACTCCAAAGTGATATAATGAAATCATTGAGGAATCCATTTATTGAAGAACAGTGTATCCCATGTGTTTGGAACAGACAGGAAAGACATACACAACTGCGAATTGCAATTTCTATGACCATCTGTGCATCAAGATGCTTCAGTTACTGCTGACACACTGACATTGAATGAGAGTAAGAATTATTACTCGCATTAGTGCCTGATCCAATCAATCCTGTCCTATTTACCGTAATCAGTACTGTCATCCGTATAGCGGGTGATCAGTCATGTAAGAATTTGAAATGTAGATTTTATTGATTCTATTAATTAACAGCAATATGAAAATGAGTGGAATGTGAATACACTGAGGGATAAAACGAACCAGGTTACTCAGTGTTAGGACTTCTAATCCTGTACATTACTGGTGCTTTTTAGTCAAGTCTGACATCATATACAGGCCCGATTGGCTGTGCCTAAGGGAGGAGAGGCCAATCAGGAGATCAACTGCCCTACTGACCCAAGACGACCCTTCAGTGGAGTGACAGGGCAGGGCACACTTGCAGTGCTGTGCAGGACTCTTAGGTCACCATTAGATTTGTTGTTTTAGCAATTGTATAATGATAATTCACTATATCCCATACAGTCCAGTTCAGTTCTTATAACGGGACTAAAAAATGATTACATAACAGTCATTATACCATTATGAAAAAATGGTATATCTAATCTTACGCTTGAGATTTTTGCACAGAACCATGTGTTCTCTAGGATAAGTGCTGGATCTTTGCAAAACTGGCCGGTATACATAACATGGAAAAAGCAAAGAAACAAATGAATTAACCTAATTTTTACAGTGATAAAATATGCTGTTAACTTATTTAAATTCAGGTCTTAATGCACAGATGGAAATTTTATGCTAAATTGTTCTTTCATCAGTGTATATGAGCCTAATTTACCAACCACAACAAAGAATGAGATTATCAAAGCTGCTTAATATACATTTTCTGTAGAGCTGAGCTTTAATCTTTCTTTTTTTCCTTGGTAATGTTCATTAACAGTAATTAAATATGACTTAGCAAGAGACATGCTTCAGCTTCATTTCAGTGTAGCTAAAGCTAAGGTTACATTTTATCATAATTTGCTTTTTTTGTTTTGTGAAATTACCTCTTTTTACAGTGCAGGGAACAGACGTGAACATCGCAAATCTTACTGCAACTAAATAGAAATGTAATTCAAAAATACCCCCACTACCACCTGCTGCTGCAACAGCCTTCACTCTTTAGGCCTTCCACTAGATTTTGACCGCTAGGACTGTGGTAGCCGTCTGCCAAATGCTAGAAATGTAATGTAATGTAGATTTTGGAACATGACTGAGAATTTAGGTCCCAGTTAGAATAAACCAGGGCTCACTGTTGGCATTTCATTCTGAAAGGTTTCTGATGAATTACGGTTCCATCAGCATCGACACACCATTCTGTATCGATGTGATCTCACAATGTCCAGTCTAAGCAATTAATAAATAAAACACCCTTCAGCAGTGGCAGTTTGATAGTGCTGGATCTTGAGCCCTGGATCTTCTGGTTCATAATCCAGTTGCTTAACCACTGCACTAACTCAGTGATTGGTTATATAAATTCAATGCCTGTGTGCATCATGTGAATCAGTTAGCAGAGTGTATGAAGTAACTGATATGACTGTATATAACAGACTTTTTATGGCGTAGAATTTAAAAAAAGGTGCCAAAACAGAAGACTAAACACGTTTCATCCTCTTTGGATGACAGCAACTCTAAGCTGTCAGTGCCACACTACGCTGAGATGTGGTACCAGCTAATGGGTAAGATTCAGGACATAAGCGGGACTGGCTGGTGTACTGTGAACCGTGTCCAGAATGTGAGCTAGAGCTGCGGTTGGATGCGCGTGAAGCTCGTTGACGAAGGTTCCTCGATATTGGACGGTGGAGGTTCTTGTTGGACGAGCAGGCAGCCTTGCTGAGTAACCAGGGATGCTTGAGAGCTTGCTCTGCAGTCATACGCTTCTCTGGGTTCACACATAATAGCTGCTCTATGAAGTCTTTGGCCAAGTTTGAGATGGAGCGCCAAGGCTGGATAGTACAGAGAACGAGAGAGAGAGTTAAAAAGGTGTTAAACCAAGGTTTGTGCCCCTCGCGCTTTTTGCATTACTTCTTTCCTGACTCTGCTGATGGAGTGCTTAATAATTAACTTAATTGGCTAATTAATTTGACTGGGTGTATTAAAGTGGAGGAAATAAAAAGGTGTGTCGTATTTATATGTATGCTTTTTAATTAACGGGCAGCAGTTAATTTTGTCGGGCAATGAAGTGCTTTAAACAAGGATTGAATGGTACACATCATTTGGCAGCAATAGCCTACCTCAGTTTAAACCCTTCTGGCAAGTGTAGCCCTGCTGTAATTTAGATCTGTTTACAATTCCACTTCAGCCCTGTTTAAACCTGCCTTATGTATGTGCTGCTCAAAGTAAACCTTAAAACAAATTACAATAGATCTTATTTTAGTACATGTAACTTATTAAACGTACTTACATTTCCTGCAACAGCAGCAGTTAATTTGTCAGCATACAATTGTTTGCTTGTGCTAACTCCCCAAGGTCACATCTTCAATATATATATGTACAACACCTCATTGTTGCATCCGCTTGGAAATGCACCTTTAAATGTCACCGAATATAAACAGTGTTTCAACGTAAATGAAGCAGAAAAGATAAGACCAGAGAGCCACCGCAGCCCTGTATGAATACACAGCATGGAATTCTTGCCTTGCTGCCATCTAAATTTTGTGACATCAGTCAATAAATGTCAGTCTGTCTGATAATGTTTGATTTACCAAACATCCTGTATTTCTGTCCATGTAGTAATTACAGAGGTAATGTTAAAAGATATAATGAGTAATTAGAGATCTATACTGAACTCCTAAAAATCACAGTAAATAAGGCTGTAACAATCAGAATGTATTCTGTATTCCTTCTAAGAAGAACAACTGTCCCCAGCTCCTGCAGTGTGAACACATCTTTCAGGCACCACCACCATTAGTCTGTCCTTTGCCACCCCTTGTGTCTTTCCTGTGCAAGACTTTGCTGGTCTATTGGGCACTAGGCCCTTTCTTCCCAACCCCTATTCTGCAAAAGATGCTTTTTGTCTCACCAACATTGTCCCTGGAAATGGGGGGACCATTCGTTCAGCAACAGAAATCTCAAATAATTATACCATACTGATTTGTTTGGCGCCTCTGTTGAGGTGTGGCTTGAGTTGAATGGCAGCGCAAGAGGCACTAAGGCAAAATGTCAGTAACCAGGTCAAGCCGTGCCAGTTTCCATGCACTGTACCTGTTCTGTACTAACCGATATTTCTCTAAAGGAAATCAATCTACGTAAGCTTTTCAGCTCTGCAAATGTACTTATTTATTATATTTTTATATATTTATATATTATATATTATATATATTAATTAATACTGAGATATTAGAAAAGCTAGATATTACAGAGGTTCTGTATAATTTTTATGGTCAAATTTCAGACTAAATACCGATTTGGATCAAAACTAAACACACTACCAATCTTGTATTTGTTTGTTTGCTTACTTTTATGATTTAACCACACTTTTCCCAGTCAGCATCATGGACGGCTCCGGCTGCTAGGGCTGGAGAACACTACAGGTAGGTGTGTCCAACCTTACCAACCTCCTTTGCTTTAGAGACTATTGTTTCTGCATATAATGTCCATCCCACTGGCATGAAATCTCGAATCTAGAGCACTGTGCCAGCCAAATACAAGAGCCTGAAATCTGGAATGAATGTAGTTCTCAAGGGATTTGGAAGGGGGTTGGTGTCCCTAATTAGTACCTGTAATTTTTTTTTCTTCACCAGAGGTTCTCGATTTACAATTCATCACAATCACAATTACCAAACTACACTATACAATTTATAAGACAAAAAGTAATGCCTTTGGTTGTAGATAAATTAGGCATGAAGGAAAATTTACAGCTAAAACATATACAAACAATTAAGCATTTCTTATTCCCATCACATACTTTCAATAGTTGCAGCAATCAGTTGGTCTAGTTCCCAATCGTAATGCACCACTTTCTTCCTCACCCCACAATCACTCTAACCAATCCCATCAGGCGTTCTTGCTTGCATAGTAATGGCAATTAATCAGCCATGAAATTGACAATTGCAAGTCTGTTTGCTGATGAATGGAATTCAAAGAGCAGGATTCGCTACGAGTCACAAACACACTGCACAATTTTAGAACGAAGCATACAAAAACCATAAGTCATTCTATGTCATTTTTCATGCAAAGGGAACCACCATTAATACTTTTGTTCGGGAAGACTTCCATCAATAAAACATGGAGGCACCTGGATGAAAACTGTGGGCTGCTCTTCCATCATCTATTATTCTCTGCCTTATGGGTGAGAAACCTATTTATCACTTTAAACATATATCCAATGTAAAGGTCATTGCTGAGTGTGTCTTTAACAGTATATAATTACCATATAGATTAAGTAAACTACACTGTGAAGTTTCCAATATTGGTTAAAGATTAAGAAGCCTTGTCAGGGTGGATATTAAGGAAACCTGTCCTGTGAGATGGCATTAACCACTTTTGTTAAATTACTTCTAAATCCAGAGTCCAGTGGTATTGTGATTTATACCACTTTATACTTCAGCCACTCGCACTGCCCATTGCAATTTTATTCTTGCATGTGGCTGCTGGGTCATGGAAGCCCAGATAAAAAAAAACAAACAAATCTAATCTTCCTTTCAGAAGCAGTTTAGAACTCAGTAGAGAGGGTTTCAGCCGAGGACATATGATCTCTATGTGTAATTTGATTCACTGCTATGAGGCTGAGCTGTTGATGCTCCTAGACATGCCTACTTCACTATAGCAACACATCTGTGTTTAGGTAGCAGTTTAACACAAAAGCCCACCTCTGCAGTGACCCAGGTTTAAGTCCCCCAGGTTCAAGTGCTTGTCTCTGTAGAGATTACTACATCATGCTAGCATCAATAGCCTAGGAGTTGCTACAGGAAAAATAACAGACATGGTAATAAAGGAAAGGAACTGCAATGTCTGTCAGACTACCCACCCCACTCCACTCCCTATTGTTGTGCCCTTTTCAAATGCAACAGGATGAGCGACAAGAGCCTTTGTTACCACTGAAACTCAATCAGGGTTATTGGAAGGAATTCAGAGCCAATCACATTTCAGCTTGCTTCCTACATGACTACACAGTGTTCTTTAAATATCACATGCTAGTGCTCTTGGGGGAAGAACCTGAAAAATATGGAATCTCACTTGAAACAACAGCATGGTTAGTTAACCATCTAAATAAGTTAGATCAGTTCCAATTGTGTGACGTATAAATATGGCAAGCTGATTGGGGCAATTGTAGCAAGGAAGACATTTGATGAACTGTGTTGTCTGAAAGGTGGCATTTTATAAATGCTGAAAATCCCTGACAGTTTCTATACAACTCACTGTACTGACTGATGTTTGTCTATGGAGATTGCTTCGCTTTAAGCTTGATTTTATGCAACTAAAACCACTTTCCTCTGCAGAGGGAAAATCACACTGATTTTCCAGACTGCACCAAGTGTCTAGTTTGAAAATCCGATTTACCTGTTCAGTAAATTTTGCTGGTGTATTCAAACTGTTTGTTAGAAGTTGTGAATTATTTCCATCTTTATTTTCTTCACACATCTTTTTACTATTTTGCTTTGCATTGGCGCCGAAGCTCAGACCCCTCAATCTCACATTTGAGCATAGATTATTTCTTCACATTGGTTTTCGTTTTGATTGAACAGGTGCATCTCCCACAAAGGCACAAGATATGGCAGATATTCAGACTGAGGTGTTAAATCACACTGGAGTTCATTCATGCTGTTGTTGTCGTTGCAAATCTCTGACGTCAATAAATGTCAAGCACAGAATGATATAAAAGCCACATCAGATCATATCTGGCCGATCAGATTTGAAACCACATACAAATGTGGCTTGAATCCAAAAAGGGGAAAAGCCAGATTCCATGTGAAGTATAGAAATTAGGCTACAAAATAAATGTCCAAAATGTCCAGCTTTCAGCTGAACATAGCCTAAATTACTGAAATGGCCAAATCCAATAGTTTCTAGTGGTTGCATGCAGTTTACCTTTAACATACGCACCATTACTGAGCATTGAAATTCAGCCGATATCCAGCATACTTGTGTCTAATGCTACTTGTGTGTATAAACAACATTCTGTTTGTATGATATCAAATGACAGTGATAGATTAGAATGCCACTGGAAGGCAGAAATATGAGTGTTTTGAGAGTGTATTTAATATTATTTTCTGTAAGAGTAAAGCAATTCATCATAGGTTGTTGACTGTAATTTCATAACTCTTAGGGTGGAATGTGTGTGAGAGGAACAATTGTATGAAAGGTGATGAAAACCTTGTAGTAATTCACTATGTGCCACCTTTTCCTCCGTCTTCTACTCTAACTACTTCCTCTGCTCTTGTATCTCCACCTCCTTCACCCAACATGATCAAATGGCAGAAGGTTCACATGTAAGGTACAAGGTACTGGATAGCCTTCAGAGGGAGTTTGTCAGGGGCATCAAGGGTGTTTACACAGCTGAACACACACACACACACACACACACACACACACACACACACACACACACACACACACACACACACACACA
>JAUZST010005594.1:0-15458 GCA_034779995.1 Parotocinclus haroldoi | reverse complement strand
CATGTTCGATTAATTGGACCAGCCGGTTATTAGGACCAAAACGATCGCGTCCCGATGTGCTCCCATTAACCGGATTCGACTGTATTTCATTTTAAAACATCCAATAATTTGTGTGAGCAGTGTGTGTGTGTGTATATATATATATATATATATATATATATAAATTTCAGTCAGATATGAGTTCAACTATAAAGTGAAGCGTATCAATTTGAATCTAGCACAAAATGTCAGGAAGGAAACGCAGATTTTGAAAAAACAAAGCATTTTTACAACCAAGCGAGACTGATCAAGCTGTTGGGTGAGTGAGATTTAAACGACCAGTCTGAGCGACAGATCAGTGCGTCCGTCCTCCCATGAGCTCATCACAGGGAACATAACGCTCTGATGATGGGCGTCACGGCTCCCACTCTGTTCACCCAGAAAGAACAATTTTATCAAGTACACACAACTTTGTAGTACACGATGACTCAGATGTGTCGACGCTGTGTATCCGTATCAGCCACATACACATAATTAGCTGTGTTTTTGTTTAGGGCTGCTGCTGCTGGACCAGTCCAATGATTTCTTCGATTTTGACGATTTTCATGTTCCCTTTCAGAGCGGGTAATATACGATGACGATTCACACCAGACGAAGATGATTTGCTGGTGCGAGGGATCAGTTTGGGTTCAAAAGGTCATCCGAAATAGATCGAGCTCAAAATCCAGCCGGCGTCACTGGAGCTAGGCGTCATGATAGCGATTTCGAATCTCAGCTCTGCACTTTTGAGTTGCGAGCAAGACCTTTAACCTTTAACTGTTCTGTTGGAGAAAATAAAACAAAAATCTAAAATGTGGTGGTGACTAGGTGGCACGTCTTTTAGAGCTACTGTGGTACAATCACAGAAACGTTTTATGCTGGTTACTAAATGGATGTGTCACAACACACAGAGCTGCTGTATTCCAAGTTTTAGGTTGGTCGCCATGCCATCCCCTGTCTATCATAGCCAGGACCCGAGATTCCTGGAGGAACATTGCCCCGTTGCCAATGCCATTCACTTTACCTGCCAGTGGGTTTAATGTTCTGGATGTGAAATCACTAACTTTAAAAACCCGTTTAATCCATTTCAGGGTCGGGCAACGGGGGCTAACCGGCAGCACAGCACACACCCACACCGTAGAGATTCCAATTGAACTAACACTTATGTCTGGAATGTGGGAAGAAAGAGATTCCCGAAAGCTTTCTTAAGACAAAAACTTGTTCTTCAGACAAATGTTAAAAAGTTCAAAAAATGTTCTTAAATGCAATTTTACTTAAATATTATCTTAAGAAAATCTTCATTGCGCTACATATAGTTTTAATATATTTACAGACATTTCTGTTATTTAGTTGGTCTATTGGTCTATAAAAAAAAGGAAGAAAAACAGAAAGGATGATGTGTGTTCTATGGCGATGCTGTGTAGATGATGAGGGAAACTCAGCTGAATCCGTCTTAAGAAAAAGAACAGCATCATACCAAGCATCCAGGATCGGAAGCCAAATTCTTCGTTCTATAACTGAAACCAGGGCTTTATAGAGGCCAGTCATTTTTGCAAAACTAATGAAATCCATTTAGCCTTTGTGTGAAATGATCTAATTAAGAGACCCATCTTCTGTCCAACATAAACATCCCATACTCGCGATTACCCGAAAAACAAAAAAAGGAAACATATGGCCCCTGAACTTAAACATTCCTTAAAAAAGAGCCACCTTCATGCGGACCATATTTCCAACTCGCTGTCAACTCTTACGTCTAAGACGAGTGTGAAGCTATCTTAAGGTTTAAAAAAGGTTTAAAAAGACCACACCATGAACAGGAACATAACATTTTTAACAATACCACCTGTTCTTGTTCTCATGATTAAGCAAAGAAAGAATTCCTAAAGTCATGTAAAGAATAACACATTTTTGAACCATAAGAATGAAGGTGAGAAGAAATAACATTTCAGAAGGTTTTCTTCATTACGACAGGTTCAGGAATCCAGTCTCAAAACACAGAGTAAGCCCACTCGGACACAGGGAGAACATACAAATCCCTCATAGACTGTAGACATACAATAGAGGTAACTGAACCCAGGTCTATTTAGCTCACCGTGTATAAACCCTTGTACAGAAAGTCAGACGTTAAACAACGTGAAATGCATCTGTTTTTCCAAAATCTTTCTTGGTACAGGTTAGTGCCATTTAACGAGCGCCCCATCAATGTCTGGTCGTTTTAACAATCAAAATAAATTATAATAGGAAATGAAAGTCTATCTTTCAGCTCCAGATGCTGCTCCCAGGAACAGCGGATCGAATAAAAACGGTTTATCATGTGTATCTTTACTGCTATAAATATTATCTATGTCATTCTTGGGTGTCTTGTTTATGTATGCAGCTCTCAAAAAGGAGGGGCTATTTCATTTTGACGTGTCCTCTAACTTTTGCGAGCAGCATCGTTTGAATTGGAATGTATTTCCGTGAATATCGATTTATTTCGCGTTAACTAGTTTTTCCCCTCCTAACCCTGATCTGATATTATAAAGCAGTATCGGGGTGGCAGGGGTACCGGTGCCCATCCCACATCCCACTGGTAGCAGCCATAAGCATGGACACCAAATAATCAACCCGTCCCTTAAACTCAAATTGACGGCATTTAGCAGACGCCCTTGTCCAGATCTGATACAATCCAAGCAGTTGTGGGTTAAGGATCTCATGGACACAACTGTGCAGCTTGGCAGTGGTGGGATTTGAACCCCGGACCTTCAGGTCCAGAGTCCAATACTTTAACCGCTAGGCTACCACAGTCCCACGGTCCTTTACCAGACAGAGCCACTGAAGCCTGCCCGCGAGGCGCTGCTTGACCCGTACAGAAGGGAAGGCGCCCTGCTGCGTTCTCAGCGGTGGTTTCTCCCGAGCACCATGCAGGAGGTTTAAAAGATAAAAGTAGACGTAATTAATCGTTATAACGTCTCCTGCCGTGCTCATATTACGTCTCGGAGCCATAAGGCTAACGAAGGACTGGCGCTATTTACTATTTTCAGCGTGGTCTCTAAATAAGGTCCGAGAAAATAAAGGAGGATGTAATTAAATGGCATAAAAAGCCTCCCTCCATGGTTGAAGTTGCTAGCGTTTGTGCTAAAGCGAGTTTATTTAGGCCAGATTTCCCTTGATCATAAATCACACATGCAAAAGAATCATTTCCATATGAAACCTGAATAATATTCTCGCCTTTATTTGCATCTCAGGTGGGAAACAAATGCAGCATGAGATTTAAGCTCCCTCCCTTCCTCCCTCTCCCCGTCTCTCAGAAGCAGCCGGACTGGTTATTAACGTCCCGTCAAAATGACTGTCATTAATTATGAGCGCTCGGCAAACGCAGACCCTAAAGCTAATGAATTGGAAATGAGGTGGTACCGCACCGTATAGGTTGTGCTGCTCTGATGAGGATCTGAAGCGACAGAATATATGCACGAAGCGGAGGAGAG
The DNA here is from genome assembly GCA_034779995.1 of Parotocinclus haroldoi. Classification (NCBI taxonomy): domain Eukaryota; kingdom Metazoa; phylum Chordata; class Actinopteri; order Siluriformes; family Loricariidae; genus Parotocinclus; species Parotocinclus haroldoi. The sequence continues at coordinate 11,973 of JAUZST010005594.1, read as the reverse complement.
CGAGGGGCCTTCAAAGCCCCCCATTCTTTACGAGAGAGGAAGCTGCTTTGTCTATACCATGATACACAATGAACGGCACAACAATGAGCGCTTCATACATATTGATAATGGCAGAGAGAAAAATGCCCCCGACACGTGCGTGTGCCCACACACACACACACACACACACACACACACACACACGCACGCACACACACGCACGCACGCACACAGACACTTTGTCTTTCTATCATTGTGGGGACGTTCCATTGACAGTATAGCACTGTAGCTAATTAACGTTGATTAACCTGACCCTGGCCGTAACCTCACAAACCCACAGCAAATCTCTTACCTCGTTTCATCGTGAAAAGGACCAGCATTCCTTACGAGGACCAGCAACGGGTCTGCTACAAGGTACAAAAATCCGACCTTTCTATCCCCGTGGCTCCATTTGGTCCCCACAAGGATGCACAAACGTGACCCCCCGCGCGCGCACACACACACACACACACACACACACACTTAACGCTACCTAATAAAGAGGTCTCATTAAGCCGCATGCTATAAAGATCTTTCAGAAGCTTTTTTAAAGGGACGTTAGACGGAAGCGAAATTAAAGGTTCAACAAAACACTCCATTAGTCACTTGAACATTTTATAAATCCCAAGCTTGTGTAATATCTCACACACACACACACACACACACACACACACACACACACACACAAACGCATTCGCTCACACTCACAAAAAGAACAGGTTTTCCCAGTTTGTTTTTGAGTTATTTGATGATAAATCAGCTCCTAAATGTGAAGGTCAAGTAGACACCTCAAAAGAACGGAGAATTAAGATGTGGTGCAACGCGAACATGAATCTAATTGACGAAGAGAAACACAGACATACGGGCTATAAAACGGCTCCCATACAAACAAACGCACACGTTGGATGGCTTGTTCTTACTTTTTGGAGCTTATTTACTTAAGGCTGATTGTACACGTTGGATAGAGGCTGAAAGGATTTGTAACAGACTAAAGTCTGATACCTTCTCACATCTATAGTTCTTATTCACACGTTACGATTTAGCACAGACTGCAGATTTTGCATGGTCGCCAATTGCAGGACTGTAACTAGATCCCTTTGAGATGATTTCCCATCATGCTGTTGGCTAAATGAACGAACGAACGAACGCTGTATTGTCATTGTAGGTTAAATACAACAGAATTTACAGTGCCACTCCTGAGACACAATCACACCGTCATCCAATAATATATATAAAGACATATCTAAGAGTACAGTCGAATCCGGTTAACGGGACCAGCCGCTTATTCAGACCGAATCCTAAAGTACAGAAACAAATCCTATTATATACATGTAATGTTATTCGCTTATTTGGACCAAAATTCCACTTAATCGGACCAAAGAACGTGAGAGTGAATAAGAAAAAGAAGCCACAAGTCGCCACTTAGAGCGGATACAAAGCGGATCAGCGAGATATGGGAGGGTTTTTGGGATTCCCGGGAGAATTGATGCTTTTATCAAAGGTCAGGAAATCCGAAAATTTGTGTCGACAAGAGCAAACCCAGCGGGAGGTGACCACGCCCACCACTTTTTTTTTTCCCACAACGAAGCACCCAGTAGCCAACAGCGTGGTTATTGGATCCATCTGCATCTCTGCTTTTCGGTGAAATAAGTTCTTCAAACGTTGACTGGAATTGAGTAAGAACTTGATTTTTACAGTATTGAATGAACAATGAACAAAGTTCATAAGCAACAGTAGTTCTTGTTTGTACGTTCCTTATACGTGTAAATCACACAATAAAGGTTTAATAAACATTTAATATGTTACATAAATTATAGAACGTCCCGTCTTGTAACATAAGGCACGTTCGATTAATCGAACATGATAGAAATGTATGGTAGAGAATCAATTATTGTACTGTACCCTCAACCTTGTTACCTGCTTTCAGTTGCTAACCCAATATTTTGGTAAATGTCATTGTAAGCTATAGGCTGTGTTCTATGTAATTAGCAGAGATGCTGTACACACTAGCTCACAAAGCTTGGTTTCTCAGGCGCTAACGCTAATGAAATGATTTGTAAGCTTTAAACTGTGTGCTATGTATTTTTGCCTTTAAATTGGAGAACAATGCTAATCATATTAGCAAACGGTAACCAACAACCACTGAGCTCACCGTTGCTAGGGCAACATTTACACTGAAATCTGAAAGCTGTATTTATTTTTTTACTTTTTTTTCTTTTACTTTTGTCTGACTGAATTGAGTGTTTCTGTAGGATCTAGCCAAGTGTTACTTAGCTCCCTGACTATTAGTTACACATTTAGGGGGGGGGGGGGGAAGTTTCTTGTAAGGGTTTAGACCTTAATTTAAGGTTCAATAAAATGCACAGCAATATATTTTTAATGTCATTTTGTTCCTGTCAGAGAATCTGCAAACTTAAAGTTGAATGAATAAATGATTTCTCCAGAACTGCCCTTGTCGTGTTCGATGGCAGCTAGATATAAATGAAATAAGAGATCATATGAATTTGTTTGTCTGATTTTTCAAATTTCACGTCAAGGTAACTAGGGAAGTACGATAAAGGAATTTATTCTTAATCTCTCCAAGGTCCACAGATTGCTGGCATGTCCTGTAGCCTGAACATGACACTATAGGGAAAATGTATTTGAATTATAATTATGGCGCAAGTAGCACAGCTGTCTAATACAATAGCTCAGTCTTTTTGTTTCCTGTGGCGGAGTCAGGCACTACATTCAGACATGATTGGCTGTGTCTGATGGAGGGGAGGCTGATCAGGGAGGGGAGGCTAATCCCTGCCCTGCGGTGGACTGGGCTCACATCCAGGGCATGGTTACACCTGAGACTTGTCTTCTCTGGGGAAAGGTGGTTGCACGGAGGGGCAGCACAGGGGCTCGGTGGGTAGCAGTGGGTGGGGTCCTCCCTGTGTCTGTGTGTTTACTCTGGGTACTCCAGTTTCCTCTCACAGTCCAAATACCTGCGTGTTAGGTTAATTGGTGCCTCTAAAGTGTGTGACTGGATTGGCGCGCCGTCTAGGGTTGTTTCTGTCCTTGCGCCCAGAGTTGCCAGGTTGGCACCGGCTGCCCCGTGACCCCATGTGGATTTAGTGGAAGATGATGAATGGGGATGGATGGTTGCAAGGAGACCCGTGTATGAGCCCTTCTCAAATGTTTGGATACCACATGGAAATGCAGTGTGCATTCGCTGTACGTGCGAGCCTGTGCCGTGTGCTTCTGGGATGCCCCTCAGGACATAAAGGGGTTATAATGACAAAAATAATTGTTTAATGTTTATAGTCATTACAATCTGATGCGTTAGCAAGCTTTTATTTACCTGCAGCGAATGATGCTGCACAGATGCTCGAATGATTAATTAGCTGCACATATTGAATCACTAATTGGGTTTGTTGTACTGATGCAAAAGTGAAGGAAGAGATGCACGCCGGAGGATCAACGTGCCATGAAGTACTCCGAGTAAATACAGTATGGCGCTGCTTTAGCTTTCATTTCATTAAACTTAAAGTAAAACCCAGAGGACTTTGCTTCACACTTTCATCTTAAGCCTCATTTGACTCCCTGACCAAGCTGCATTCCGGCAGACAAAGAACCGGGCATGTGTGCGGTGAAGCAAGCACGTTCTTGGGATACTAATACTGCTCAACCCAGGCAGTAAATTCAGCACTAACTGGTGGGTGGAAACATCTCTGTGTCTAATGATTGGCAGTAGAGGGAAGCCTTTATGGAGGAGTGGGAGTAAGACGCTCTGCAGATGGTAGATTCCGAGGTTGTTGCTGTGGAAACAGGGGGAGCAGCGGTATTGCGCGCGTGGGACACACACGTACACACGCACTCATGGACAAGGACACACAAAGTGGTGGGTGGCTTGCTTAAGGATTCGAAGATTGAGTGGGAGAACCTGCCTGGTCTCAAACTTGATCCATAGAATAGCGAAATGGGGCGATCAGTAAGGATTGAGGGTTCAGTTTACATTTTTACCCAGTTTTTTACCAAAACAAACAAAGCAAGTAGTTTAGCGTGCTTTGGTAAAATGCGCCGTGCTGTGTTTGTAGTAAAGCTCTGCCAAAGGTGATACGAACTCTCTAAGAACTGATTATCTTCCCGTGAATCCCATCTCCAGTAGTGAGGCTTCATGAACTGGTTTAACCGAAGCCCTGTGTTTTGTTGTTTCAGGCTCACCCTATTATGACAACGTGAGGCCACTGTGTTACAGCGACTCGGACGCGGTGCTCCTGTGCTTCGACATCAGCCGCCCAGACATTGTTGAGAGCGGACTCAAGAAGGTAGTGAAGAATGTACAGTAATACCAAATGTACAGCTATTTCTAAATATCCAAATATATATTAAATAAACCCCCTCGTCTCCTCCTTTACGTTAGTGTGTATAACGCAATCGGACAGTAAAAGACATGAATAGCGCAGCACTTTTACAGACTGTCACTCATAATTCAGATCAGGTGTGTAAAGTTTTCCCCTCAAGGGTTTGAACTGACATTCTGAATACACCAGCTAGTAATGGGGGGGGGGGGCTGGCTATGTTTTAGGCTATGTCTGGAACATGGCTCGAACCTTGGAAGCCACCATATTGGATCACGGTCAAGTTTTTCCAATGGAAATGTGGTCAAGTGGCATCACAGAAGAGACTGTATTAGATTGTCTCAATTGTCACAGAATGTTTTAGAAATCGGTTGCCGCAGAAAGACGACCAATTTCACTCAAGACTGTTGCGAAGTTCTGAGAAACCGGGACAGTTTGCGACAAACCACATGGTCATCTTAAGACCGCTACCGAAAGGAAACCTAAACAATGGTTCTGGGCAGCCTTTCCGAAATATCCATGATGCAGCACACAATATCTGTGTGTGTGTGTGTGTGTGTGTGTGTGTGTGTGTGTGTGTGTGTGTGTGTGTGTCGCCAGTAAACTACTAACCCTGTATGTTTGTGTGTCCTTGTACAGTGGAAGACTGAGATCATGGATTTCTGCCCAAACACTCGGATTCTTCTAGTTGGCTGCAAAACAGACCTGCGCACAGACGTGTGTACTCTGATGGAACTGTCCAATCAGAAACAAACACCCGTTACGCATGAGCAGGTACTTTTTTAGGTTCAGTTATAGATGACTCCGCAAAAGGCTGGTTTTGAGAAGGCATTTAAAACGTATTTCCATTGTCCTATTCTCCTTCTGTCCCAGGGTTCAGCCATGGCCAAGCAGCTGGGAGCCGAGGCCTATCTGGAGTGCTCAGCATTCACGTCAGAGAAGAGCATCCACAGCGTGTTTCGTACCGCCGCGCTGGCCTGCGTCAACAAGCTGCAGCCTCTGGCCAAGTCCAGCCCCAACCGCCGCCTCTCCAAACGCCTGCTTCATCTGCCCAGTCGCTCCGAGCTGCTCTCCTCCACCTTCAAGAAGGAGAAGGCCAAGACGTGCTCAGTCATGTAAGCGGTGGGATTTTGCCCCTGGCCCGCGTGCTACTCCCTACCCCACCCCGCGCTTTAGTCCGGGAAGGGGGGTGGGTTCCGATGTCCTCATCGACGAAGGCTTCGTCTAAGAACCCTTCCTCACCCCCCCGCAAAAAAAAAAAAGCGTTTCAGAACATGTGGACACTCGCTGTCTACCTTGTCCTGATCTCTACACCAGTGCATATCTGTCTTACCCAATACAGTATCGTGCTTTTCTCAGTCAAAGTTTGATCATCAGCAACCATTTCCATCCTTTACAATATTGAAGCAGTTGTTCTTTAGCCTCAGTGTTACAAGGATCAAGGTTCACAATGATACGTAGATCCAGAGTTTCAAATAATGAGTATTATTGGCGCTACAGTGTCAGACACATCTGATGCTTTCAACAAAACAAACCTATAGAATATGCACGAACGTGTGTCTGAGATAATGGATGAAGCATTGGGAAGCTGTGTAAGGCCCAAGTCGTTCTCGAGGTTGGAGGAGGGGAAGGTTGGGTTTGAAGGCGTGTCTGACATAAAAATGGTGATTGAATTGTCAGACTGGATGTGGTAATTTTCAGTATCCAGAGTGAATGCTGCGATTGATGAAGGAGAAAAAGACGGTGGGGGGGGGGGGGGAGAAACGAGTGACCTCTAAAGGCAAGGACCAAAGACGAGCTTCCTATCCCTACTGATTAACTACCGCCTGATGTAAGTGCTTCTGTAATTAGAGGCAATAATTGCCTGAATGAGAAGGAGAAAGAGGGGGGTGTTACTGCCAGCCCATTGGTATGCAAGCCTCCTACGTATACTGTATCTGTGTGATTTGTTGCGACTCCAAATCATCCAGAGTAGAACTAACGGCCACAGGGACAATTGGTGCAAACTGGGATGATCAAGCCGCCGTAGCACCTGGTTGACATTTGTTCAATCAACATGGGTTTAAAACTTATGCAGAGAATATGGTTTTTAGCGTATTTGATTAATTCTGCAGTGCTATACAAAGGTCTTAGGCCAAAATTAGACTTAACGTAAAATGACCAACGTCTTGTTGATGATCCCCAAAATGAGGAACTTGGATTTGTCACTCCATAATGCTCTTTTGCACTGATCTTCATTCCAAACTTTGTAAGCTTTAATACAGCTTTACCTTTTTCACCCTTTACCCCTTCTGAGGAAAAGTGGCTTCATGGCTGCTACCATTCCTGATCAAGCCTCTTCAGACTGTAGAAGGGTCAACGTGGCATCCCGGTGGAGCTTCCAGATGCGTAAGGGGAAGTCACACTGAATCCCCCCCGATATTCAAATCTTTTAAACTGAATGCAAATTTCCTGTTTTCTGGTTGGATTCTATCTGAGAAAGAGACTGAGAAATAATGATACACGGTCATTGTACTGTTAAAACAATGGTATATCTAATCTACCAGTGGCCTAAGACTTTTGCACGGTACAGTATATAACACTAAATGATATCACCATGACATGGTATTTGTAATTGGTTTTATATTCCGCATATCTATGTAGCACTCGGTCGACCACTATGTACAGGTTGCTTGCCTTCCTGCCTGTGTTCTTGATCCACATAAATGTTCCGGATAATGTTGCACAAAATCGCTGTATCAAAAGTTCATATCCTGCTGTATCTAAGTGCTATCCTGTGGCTAATGATTAGAGTATTGATTTAAATCATCTGAACTCTGTGTCGATGTTGTATTATGCCTAGACGAGTCAAATTGTTCAATACGGTCAGAAAACTTGAGCATCAAGGGTTGCCATCGTAAGCAAATAAACAGCATGTGGTACTAATGCATCATGTATTCAAAATGTCCTATTAATACACTTAATCATCTAAAGTGTGTGTGTGTGTATATATACACACACACACACACACACACACACACACAAATGCTTGCATATATATATAAATATATAATACTGTCTCATGGGTACAATAGTAAGTATAAATATTGTACCATATTGGGGAATTTACATAAAGATACTTCGAGGGAAGCTATACTGTGAAATTTGACAATAGATCCAGTAGAATCCATAGCAGAACTGTGAAACAATTTCTGGTCATAAAATTATCAACCAAGTTTACAATTGTACTTTGAAATTCGACAGTGGAACCGTGAAGTGGCCAAATTACCACCAAAAATTCATAGTAGTAGTAACTGTGAACTTTATGGTCATACTGTGAAGGTTCACATTAAAACTGTCAAGCAATTTACAATTATACTGTAAAGTCTCACGATACCCTTTTTTCCAGGGCCAAGTTATGGCCCAGAAGTCCAGGGTTCAGGTCCCTGCACTGCAAAGCTGCTGCTTAAACCACAATTGCTTAGAGTCCTAGCTTAAATTCCATCAGATTTAGTCTCTCTTTGGTTACTAAGTGGATTGGATTCACTACATTACCATAAGTTTGAAGCCACTGGTGCGTAATGACTGGCGGACATTCACCTTATCTAGGATGTTTTCCCAGTTTGTACCAAACCCTCCTCGATCCTGACCAGAACTTAATGAATAAATGCTTATTAATATATATTTAAACAGTGCATTTATAGAAGGCACGTTATGTACACATTCATGACCTACACCAAGGCAGGGACTCTCCTGGTGCCTTCCTGACAGGTTGTCCTCCTGTCCCCGTCCCTCCTTGGATTTGCTGGTCGAAATTCTGCCATGGCAACCCTGACTGCAAGAGATTTTCATGTGTAGTTCAGCACATCGAACTAAATTGTTCAGCTTCACAGTTTCCAACGTGTGCAAAAGTCTTGCTCTGTCTGCTTATCCCCACAAAGCAATAACGATTGAAGTGCTCGTGACGCAAATTATATGGAGTGGCAATAAAAAAAGATTTGCTTTATCAACTCCTCGTGGCGGCTTTGTGGACGTGAAACCGTACCTCCATTAACGCTGTACAAAACAAGCCTGTTTCATCGTAATTCTGTTGTAGCAAGGATTATCGTGAAGTAAGCTGTCGCACTGGGGCGCTTCCAAACTAACTAAGCATTTCCGTACGACTCATTTAATGCAACATCTCCAGCCGCACGGGCTCAGGCATGGGACCGGTGAAGGCCCTCAGAATGCTGGCAGGGAGATGAGACGCTCGTAGGGCTGTGTGTTTAAAGCAGGCTCGGTTTTAAGATGGCAGTGGCGTAGGGGGCTGAAATTGGAAAACGGGTAAAACTGGACTTCTGGGATGAAAACGGGCTGGTCCCGTTTTTGAAAATGTTTCCCTTTTTGGATGCGTACCATCGTGGTGATCATTTTTGTTGTAGGCCCGTCCACCTGACACCTCACATATAGCTTCAGGTGATTGCGAGCTGATTCTGTGTGCTGAATTTCTCTGTATTGCCTAGCAACAGTCCGAGTAAAGGAAGTGTGAATGCCTCTTTGAAAAACGAAGGGACTTGATCTGTAGCTCCACAAACACTACCGTTATCGATTTACTGCCTGGACATACAAAAAAGACTCACCGGTTTCTCGTGGTTTAACGTTGAGACAAACACACTCACTCAGACCGTATTGTTCCTGATTTACCACCATGACGCCGCCGTTGTGTACTTGTGGGCACAGTTCAATTCAAGCATGTCTAACAATGATCCAGTTGTATATACATATATATATATATCTTTTATAATCTTTGTAAGATGCCCAAATCTGTCATGAGCTCAATATTTGTTTTGTTGTTGGTTGACAAAGCTGTTGTGGTCGATGTAAGATAATCCAGTCCTATTTATTTGAATACAGTGTTGACTTGTATCTTTAGTTTCAGAAAGTTACTTTTGCAATGAATTCCTGTTCATTTTGTCTTCCCAGTAATAAAGCTTGCCTTGTGTGGCATAAACGGAGCAAGGTGTTTTTTGTCCTGTACATACATTTACTGATGCAATGGCAAATTTAGCACGTACAGATACTGCCTAGGTGGCTTTGTAGCTACACGGTGATGTCCAGTTTGTCAGTACAATCTATGCCTCAGTGGGGCCATCACTGACCACCATGATCAGACACTCAAGTTCTTAGGATTACATCATTAGACATGCACCTTCCTGGTGTCAGTTTGTGTGTAAAGGTAGATCATGGCAAAAAAATTATTCACCTGTGCTGATATATCCTTCCAAGATCACAAATAATGGCTGTGAGTCGATTAAGCCTGGACTGGATTGGAAGTTTCTGGATGCCTGTCGGTCAAATATGCATCCCTGTGAATGTGAGAATTGTCTAGGAATACAGGGATAGGGATAGGAATGCTCAGTGTAGGCAATGTGGCTCTCAAAACACCACCAGAACATCACATTGAACCACGCCTTGCACACAGTCCTTATTTAAGGCTTCCTGTGTTTTTTTTAATGACCACAACAGCTAGCATCATTCACATACAGGCAGAAATGAGATTCATCTCACCAGATACCATTTCTGGCCATGAATAGTCCAATTTTTGTGTCTTTTCACCCACTGTAATTGGGCAACAGTGCCCCGTTATGTAGATCACCTACCAATTTGTAACAGGAGTTACGCTTTTTGTGTCCACGTTTTATCGTAGCTGAAACTACTTCAACAACTAACCTTATTCAACACGTGTCCGTGAGGTGCATATCAAGCCGCTGTAATTGATGAACCAGCAAGCGTAGGAAGAGAAAGAGAGAAACTGGGATAGTTGTGCCATTTTAAGAGGCAAAGTAAAGCTGAACATTCTGACTTTATACCACTGGCAATTACACTGCTTACAAAATTATTTCAGGGGATATTTCAATTGGTAATAGTATGTATAGAATGGGAAACATAATGGATTGAAAATGGTTCTACATTTTTGAAGGAGTTCAGACCCAATTAAGAGGATTCCTCCTGCAGGTGACATTGTGATAGCTGAGCACGGATACTGCTCACAATAATACAATATCAACTAATTGTTGTGTACAGTGCATAGAGTACAGATAATACTCGATTTGCGATAGAAATATATTCCAACAAATCCACGAGTTGAATTTATCACAGATCTAAGCATTCTACATGTGTATATATATATATATATACATGTATGTAGCATATAATAGGTTACCTTTAACATGATTCACATAATTACTACGTAATTAATTGACAATTAATATTTGAAGGGGCAGCAGGGCAGCTCTAGAGATCACAGTTTTGATTCTGCATCTGAATTTGTGGAGTTCTTGCATGCTCACCTTAAACCCTGTGTTGCCGATTAGACCCTTGTTCCATATGATCCTGTAATACTTTAAGTGTATGAAAATAAATTAATTATATAATATCATGTGACATTACCAAATTGTTAAGCTCTGCAATTAGCTTCAATTCAACTATACCCACAAAATTCAAAGGGTTGGGTTAGCTACTACAAAATCACTTTACCCTGGTGTGGGCCGGAGAGTGGATCTGGAGTCGGTTCTATCCGATAGATGCCAGTCCTTTGTAGAGTGTCGCACACACAGTGAAAATTTAGACCAGCAAGTCCACCCACCTACAATCACGCTTTTGGGAAGATGTATGAACAGAAATATCTGAAGCAAATGCATATGTGCATCACTGGACACATATTTGTCCATGTATGAGGGAGAAAAAATGGATGGGGGTGTGTCCTTTGTCACTACAGCAATTGCTTCTGGGGCCTTGGGTGATGGAATGGTATCCACTTAAACAAGTCATCATGGACAAGGCTAATACATTTCAACTGGCCCTTTCTTTTGTTCTTTAATATATCTCCACTGGCCCTGTAGCCCCTTTTTTTGTTCTTTAATAACATTAAGGCTATATTTAATATCCTACTGCTTGGGACTGTACATTGAGGTTTGTTTGGATTTTGATGACCACTTTATTGCACATTATGAAGGTCATGGGTTATTTTATTTGAAGTCTAAGTATAAAGGAATACAAAAGTAATACATTTTCTGAATGAGAAAAGCAGAACAGGTGCTCAATGGTGTTGAATGCCAGGAAGTCTATGACCTTGGCACACCGAGCTGTCCCAACAAGCAACAGGGGACATCTATCTGTCTCAATCTCTCTCAATCTAGCACTCTTCAGGGTCCTTCACATTCTCCACACATCTGTCTCAAGATGAAGCATCTGGGGAGCCACAAGCTGCTGGAAGTGGCCAAGGAAGGAGCTGTGCCAACTGGTGACCCAAACATAGCCAGCCAGGAGTGGAATAATCATCTGTAACTAACAGAGGTCTTACCGAAAGCATGCTATATATATATATATATCACAAACTTTATAAAAAAATATATAAAAATATGAATTCTAACAATAAAGTAATGATATAAATGATAAAATATGAGGATTTACAGTAAATAGCTGGTGTTTATACTCAGAGTGGAGGATATGAGGTGCTGTAAGGTCGGTACGGACGGAGCATGTGTGATACGAGAGTGATGTATGGAGTGTTAAATAAAGAGAAACGTTCCATTACTTCAGCCTGTTGCTTGATTATTCAACAGTTAAAAACACTACAATAGAGTATTTACTCAGCGGATGAATACTC
>JAUZST010005593.1:0-15458 GCA_034779995.1 Parotocinclus haroldoi | reverse complement strand
CACACACACACACACACACACACACACACACACACACACACACACACACACACACACACACACACACACTCATACACACACACACACACACACACACACACACTAATACACACACAGAGAGTTTTGTGGGTAAAACATTTAAAAAGCTAAATATAAAATGTGAATCCTGACTGTACTTTTGTTAATATTTAGGTTCATATTTTGGGACGTCCCTCTGCTGAGCCTCTTACCCTCATTAGGGAAGCACTTCTTAAAATGACAGCAGATGGAGGAATTAGCTCAGAACCAATAACCTTCCTGTGGAAAAGCAAATATTAGTGCAACTTCTTATAATAAATCATCAGGAGCAGCTCGAGGGGCGGATCGTTCCCCAAATCTGAGGGAGGGGCTCGACCAATCCCAAAAAAACCAAAAAAACAGAAAAAAATATAAGGTGTTAGGATTATTAACCAATCATTAAGCAAATATTATTTTCCAATCATACCAGAGTAAATTCTTACCTCGTTATCTGATTAATGAGCAGCTTTTCTTTTTCTTTCTCTTTCTTTCTCTTTCTTTCTCTTTTTCTTTTTCTTTCTTTCTTTCTTTCTTTCTTTCTTTCTTTCTCTTTCTTTCTTTCTCGTTCTTTCTTTTTCTTTCTTTTTCTTTCTCTTTCTTTCTTTTTCTTTCTCTTTCTTTCTATTTCTCTCTCTTTTATTCTTTATTTCTTTCTTTTATTTTTTTCTTTTTCTTTCTCTTTCTTTCTTTTTCTCTCTCTTTCATTCATTCTTTCTTTCTTTCTTTTATTCTTTCTTTTATTCTTTTTTTCTCTATCTTTCTTTTATTCTTTCTATATCTCTTTCTTTCTTTTATTTTTTCTTTCTTTCTCTTTTTCTTTCTTTTATTCTTTCTTTCTTTTATTCTTTCTTTATCTTTCTTTCTTTCTTTTATTTTTTATCTTTCTTTCTCTCTTTCCTTCTTTTATTCTTTCTTTGTTTCACTCTTTTATTCTTTCTTTTTCTTTTGCTCTCTCTTTTATTTATTTTTTCTCTCTCTTTCTTTTATTCTTTCTTTCTTTCTTTTTCTCTCTCTTTTATTCTTTCTTTCTTTATTTCTTTTATTCTTTCTTTTTCTCTCTCTTTTTTCTTTCTTTTTCTCTCCCTTTCTTGTATTCTTTCTTTTATTCTTTCTTTTATTCTTTCTTTTTTTCTTTCTTTTTCTCTTTCTTTCTTTAATTTTTTCTTTCTTTCTTTTATTCTTTCTTTCTTTCTTTTATTTTTTCTTTCTTTCGTTTATTCTTTCTTTGCTTCTTCTTTCTTTCTTTCTTTTATTTTTCTTCTTTCTTTCTTTATTTTCTTCTTTTTTTCTTCTTTCGTTTTTTTCTTTCTTTTTTTCTTTCTTTTATTATTTCTTTCTTTTTTCTTATTTTTTTCTCTCTTACTTTCTTTTATTCTTTTTTTTATTCTTCCTTTCTTTAATTTTTTTCTTTATTTTATTTTTTTCTTTCTTTCATTCTTTTCTTCTTTCTTTTTCTTTCTTTCTTTCTTTCTTTCTTTCTGTAATTAATATTTGATCCCTAATTGAGTATTTTAAAATAATAACAGGATCCTCGCTCTGATTTCTTTTGTTTTTCCGTCGCTACAATCGTCGATCTTTATAAAGTCTAAGATAAATTCCCAGAGTCTGATTATGACGCTTCGATGAAGTTTGGCAGATCAGGTATTTATAAGTGTACCTAATAAAGTGGCCGTTGGGAGCCATTTTAAAGGCTGCACTCTGCAGGACGTTCCTTAGACGGTAACGTGAGATGATTGTGTTTGCACGTGTTCATATTCCTCTTTCAGCAGCGGGAGATAATTCACCCTGAAGGAATAAAGCAGCCGCTGTGTTTTCATTAGCGCCTGTAAACACACTCGCTATTACATCCAGTCCTCCATGTCCAAACATTCCATTATGCTCCCAACTTCCTGCTTCTCCGTCACTATTATTTATTTTTTGTTTGTTTTTCTCGTCGCCGTGCCACATTATTTCTCAGTCACGCCTTCTTGGACGAGACTAATCTCTCTCCGAAGAGAAAAACACCCCAGACACCAGCCATTAGCTGATTTAGCCTTTCTGCTAATTAAGATTGTGTTTAGCGTGACGAGGCAGGAATGCCAATGCGCTAGCAGGACCGAGCGCCGAGTTAGCCCACTGATAATAGAGTAAAATAGCGCCGCAGCGAGCAAACCTGGCTGGAATGCTAATGGGCTAACAGAGAGAGGAAACGCAGGAGATATGAGCTTCGTTTTAGACAACGTACTACCTGAGCACGGCTAAAATGTCAGTGTGCTAGCAGGCTTTAGCATGGAGTCCAGCGATGTAGAAGAGAAACTACGCTAAACTAAGCAACGAGTGCAAGAAATAGCTCTAGAAGGATTTAAAAAAATATATTATTAACCTTTCTGAGGTAAACTGTTGCTGCTATGAAGCTAAAAGGCAGAGAAAATAATTCAGTTTAAACACGAAACTTAGTGTAAATTAAGTGCTAGCTAGCCTTAGCACATAGTGAGACAGCTAAGAGAAAATAGAGTAGCTGAAAACGCTGATTTTGGGCTACAAAATAAACTTTTCTGTGGTAAAATGTTACTGCTAATTGAGAAGCTGTAGTAGCAGTAGGCTAATTAGCCGGCTAGAAGAGAAGCGGTAAAGCGATGAAAGAAGAAACAGTTTTAAAGGGAAACGTTTAGTTTTTGAAAACTTTTCTGTGGTAAAATATTACTGCTAATTAAAATACTGTACTCATACTATCGGGCTGGAAGGCTAATTAGCTAGCAGGTCATAAATGACAGAGAAAATAATTCAGTTTGAACATGAAACTTAGTGTAAACTAAGTGCTAGCTAGCCTTATCACGGAGGGAGACAACTAAGAGAAGATAAAGAAGCAGAAAAACCTGTTTTGGGCTAAAAAAAATAAAGTTTTCTGTGGTAAAATGTTACTGCTATTTACGATACTGTACTCATACTATCAGATTGGAAGGCTAATTAGCTAGCAGGCCATAGTGTTAAGTCATAACAGACAGAGAAACAGAAACAATTTAAGAATTGAGCTCATAAGCTTGAGCTTGGCAGGAATGCTAAAGTGCTAGCTAGCCTTAGCACATAGCGAGACAGCTAAGGGAAGAGAAAGAAGCAGAAAAGGTTAAAAAATAAACTTTTCTGTGGTAAAATGTTACTGATAATTGAGAAATTGTAGTAGCAGAGCCTGGCTAATAGGCTAATTATCCGGCTAGAAGAGAAGAGACAAAGCAAAGAAGGCAAGAAACAGTTTTACAGTGACATGTTTAGTTTTCAAAAACTTTTCTGTGGTAAAATGTTACTGCTAATTAAGATACTGTACTCATATTGTCAGTCTGGAAGGCTAATTAGCTAGAAGGCCATAGTGCTAAGTCATAATAGACAGAGAAACTGAAGTGGAAGCATGAGCTTGGCAGGAATGCTAAAGTACCAAGCTAGCCCTGAAACAGGAGAAGTGGAAAGAGAGAAGCAGAAAAGCCATTTCAGTTTAAAGAAAAAAACATTTCTGTAGAGAGAGATGCAGGAAAAAAACGTTGCTTGTAAAAGAAGAAATCTTTCTGTGGTAAAATGTTAATGCTAATTAAGATACTGTATTCATACTATCAGGCTACAAAGCTACTTAGTTACCAGTTCATAAACAAAACAGAGAAAATCATTTAGTTTAAACATTAAATTTAGTGTAAACTAAGTGCTAGCTAGCCTTAGCACAGAGTGATGCAGATAAGAGAGGAAAGAGAAACAGAAAAAGCTGTTTTGGGCTAAAAAAAGAAACTTTTCTGTGGTAAAATGTTACTGCTAATTAAGAAACCACAGTAACAGAGCCTGGTTAGAAGGCTAATTAGCTAGCCAGCCTTAGCACAGAGTTATGGGGACGTGTTTAGTTGATATAAACCTCTCTGTGGTAAAATGCTACTGCTAATTAAGGCTTTAGTCAATAGAAAGGGAAAACTGAAGTGATTTAAGCTACAATGCTATCCATAGCCATAACACAGAATCAGACTTTTTTGTGGTAATATTTTACTACTAATTATAGAAACTCTGATAGCAGAGCCTGGTTAGGAAGCTAATTAGCTAGCTAGAAGAGGAGAGACAAAGCGAAGAAAGCCAGATATAGTTTTAGAGGAACGTATGCATTTATTAGAAACTTGTCTGTGGTAAAATGTTGCTGCTAATTTACATCCTACACTCAAACTATTAGGCTGGAATGCTAGTTAGCTAGCAAGCCATAGCGCTAAGTCATAACAGTCAGATAGACGAAGCACTTGCCTTAACGCAGAATCAAATACATAAGAGGTGAGAGAGAGAAGCAGAAAAAAATGTGGCTTGTAAAAGAAGAACTCTTTCTGTGGTAAAAATGTTACTGCTAAGTAAGAAACTGTCATAGCAGAGCCCGGCTAATAGGCTAATTAGCCAGCTAACCTTAGCACAGAGTTGTAGGGATGTTCAGTCGATTTAAACCTTTCTGTGGTAAAATGTTACTGCTCATTAAGATGCTGTTATCAGGCTGCTATCACGCTGGAATGCTAATTATCTAGCATGCCATAGCGCTAAGTTACAACAGACAGAGAAACTGAAGCGATTTAGCCATTAGCTTAAGCACCATCCATATTTATGCAGCTTACGAACGGAAGAAATTTGAGACAAAAAGAATATGAAGAATGGACCACTTGTTAATCCTCAGAAGGTGTTGCTCCCCCCATGGCATATGAAATTGGGAAAAGTTCGTTAGGGCTTTGGATCAAGACGCTGAGTGCTTCAAGCACCTGGGTACCAAACGTCTTGCTCTTTCACATTCGAAGTTGAAAGCTGGAATATTTGATGACCAGCAAAATAGGCTTAGCAACATAAAAAAAACATTGAAAAGGAGGCTTTTTTTCCCCAAATACAAGGCCCAAAATTGTAACTATTAAAGTTTTGACCCTCAAATCTCGGAGCTATGAGTAAAGACCAAGGAGAACCATCACTCTACTGGCCTCCATCAACAATAACCAGTCCCACCAGAGTGCAGGAACTCCCTCAGTCATTCAGCGACCCAGACGCAATTTTATTACTGATTTAAGCATTATTATTAATTACATAGTATTATTTACCTAATTTTACTATTAATACAACTTAACTATTTCAGTCGGGTCCCCTTTTGGGTCTTGGTTCCTCCCGAGGTTTCTTCCTTCTACATTCTACATCCTTTTAATATCATATGAGATTATAAAGCTGTAAAGCACTATATAAATAAATCTGAATGCGAATTTTATTAAATAAATGCATTTATTTATATATTTTAGTAGTTTACGGGTTTTTTTCTCTCTCTCTCTCTGTCTAGCTTTCTTTCTTCCAAAAGAAGTTCTGTAATCCTGATTGGTCTGAGCACAAGCCCCGTTTCCATGGTGACGGCCCATCGAGACGCCTCCGAGCCCAGAGGAGTGGGGGCGGAGCTTGTGGGCGTGGTTATAACAGGAGGCTTGTTGTTGGTACAGTAAAGTTGTAAGTGGTATTTATGAATGTAACTCTGTATTATAGAGCTTGATAAAGGTTGGATAAACTAATCCCTTACCCACGTGCCCCTATCAGATACTGATCAACCACCGTTCTGAGGGAGCGCCCAGAGATCACCCCTCTTCTGTTTAGGCTTGTACCCTTACCCTATTTGCCCCAGTTTTTTTTTAACATGTTGGAGGCCTGAAATGCCGCAATGGACGTTTAGTAACAAATGAAATGACGTTAACCACACACAAAAAAAACATATATATATATATATATTTTTTTTTTTTTTTTGGCTGCAACGAAATAAAAGTAAATGTAAAGAACAAAGAATACTTTTTGTGCTTTAGGGGAGTAAAGAAATACTGTTCAGCTGTTAAGGGTTCAGGTTTAATTAATACTTTAATGCTTTATATAAGATTAAGGGACTGCATGACCTCATCGCTTCCATCACAGTTCAGCAGGAATTCGATCAGTCAACACAGAGTCTAATAAGTAAACCAAAGCAGTACTTTCCTCCTTACTCATCACACACACACACACACACACACACACACACACACACACAGCCCTGAAACAAGACCTGGAGCTGCACATGGCCATGCTCTGCGTCTAGACTCTTGAGCGGCGGCCAAAAGCCACAGCGAGAGCCAGAGCGTCCTGCACGAGAAGATCTGGCTCATGTCCAAGCGCTGACCTCACCCACGAAGCAAAGACCGTGCAGGGTTCAGGCCGCGGGGGGTCTTGCGCACGGCCTCTGTCCTCATCTCACCTCAGACGCTCCCAGAGATCCAAGACAAGATCTCGACGCTCATGAGGACAAGAATAACCCGCCAAAAAAGCATAGGTGAGCCTAGAACTCAAAACGTACCAAAGCGTGAAGCTTACTTTGTTAGGTCCACCTGCATGTTAGGGCGAATACCCAATGGGCCAATCACGCGGCGGCATTGCTAAGACGACTTCGAACCGAGCATCTGAGTGGGGAAGAAAGGTGATCTCGTTGACGTTGAACGTGGCACTGTGGTTGGTTCGTTATCACCAGAAAACAAGACACTGTTTTATTTTTATTTTTATTTTTGTTTGCCACATTTGGGCGTCTTCTACTTTTTGGGGCGTCCCTCCTACTTTTCGTGGCATCGGCATAATATCAGGTCACAGAGGGACTCCTGTTTGCCCGTTATCTGCGAATCGGGCAGGACCTTTATCTAAGGGAGGGATCTTAAAAAACCTACGTCTTTCTTTATTCTCTAATTCCCAGGATAATTTGAATTTTTGCGTATGACCAGGAGGTTTGGGTTTTTTTTATTCAAGTCTTGGTTCCCCCAAGGTTTCTTCCTTAAAACCTTTCGAGTTTTTCCTTGTAGGGCTTAAGAAGCCCCTCGAAACCGCAGTACGCCCCGCCCCTGCAATCTGACTGGCTGAGCACACTCTGAGGCGTACACGCATAACCTAGCAACAGCGACAGCCATAACAAAGCAGCAATGTTGTAATTATACAAGTAAAAGAGTGCAGGCATGGAATCTATAATTAGTTTCTCAAATCTACTGCTTTGATAAAGTGATTTAAATTTGGAAGGTGAAGCTACCGGATTTATGACCAGGGTTTGTCGGCTTAACGATTTGGGTTTAAGCTCTATAAGGTTGAGATAAACGAGGTGAGTGGAGTAAATTCAGACGTCCCGGGCTCTTAACGGGTACACGTCTCGACTGAAGAGGAACGACCCTGAAGATCAGTTTTAGTCCCGTCAGTAAAAATGAAGTGAGGGATCTTCTAGCTGGTTTGGATGTTAGGGATCAGTCAGAAATGTTACGGGAGGATTATACAGCATCAGCAGCTTCCTCTCTTCCGTCACCTCCGAATTTTCTTTCTCTTTTTCTCCAGCACGTCGTTTGCCGGCGTTTAAACTCGCCTTCTTTCGTTAAACCTGAGCTTCGTTCATGGATCTGTTAAGTCCGGGTCTTTAATCTTAAACCCGACCATCTGATCGTGATCTACAAACTCCGACTTTAACAATTCAGACTCACATTAACAGATTCACCTTAAGAACTTCAGATAATAATTAAATAAATAAATAAATAATTAATACAGTGAGGCAGGGAGGGACTGATTCCTGTAACTAATCGATTAATTTTTCAATAACAAAAGGATCCTCCATTTTCTGATTGATACAAGATTCAGATTAAAAAAATGTATATATATAAAATAATCATAAAAATACAGGCCGGCAAGAACAGACTTTTTTCCTGTATTCTCTTTAGCATTTCTTTTTTTTTCTTTCATTATTTCTCAGACTTTTTAGCCTTTCTTCCATTCTCTCACTCTCACTCACTCTCTCTCTGTCTCTCTCTCTGTCTGTGTCTCTGTCTGTGTCTCTCTCTCTGTGTGTGTCGCTCTCTCTCTCTGTCTCTCTCTCTCTGTGTCTCTCTCTCTCTGTCTGTGTGTCTCTCTCTCTCTCTCTCTGTGTCTCTCTCTCTCTCTCTCTCTCTGTGTCTCTCTCTCTCTCTCTCTCTCTGTGTCTCTCTCTCTCTGTGTCGCTGACCATTGGTAACACTACGTTATAATGGATTACTACCCTGCATGGTCCCCCTGCTCAGTAAGGCCCGTCTGAATTTTTCCTGAAACACCTGAATGATTGAGAAAGTGCCAGGTAAAAAGGTCTGTGGTCAGATGAGACCAAAACCGAGCTCTTTAGCATCAGTTCAACCTGCCATGTTTGGAGGAAGAGAAATCCTGACCATGTTCCCAAGAGAACCAGCCCCAACATCAAGCATGGAGGTGGAAACAAGCTGACAGGACACAATCACCACATCTAGGGGAAGACGGTGAGTGAAAACCCCCTTCCCTCTGCCAGGACCTTGAAAATGGGTCGTGGATTGATCTTTTGACATAGCAACGACCCAAAAGATGTAGCCAAGGTAACAAAGGAGTGGTTTAAGAAGAAGCACATGAAGGTCATGGAGTGACCTAGCCAGTAACTGGACCTAAATCCTATAGAAAACCTGTGGAGGGAGCTCAAGCTTCCAGTTGCCAAGCGACAGCCTCAAAACCTTAATGATTTAGAGATGATCTGCATAAAGGAACTGACCTAAATTCCTCCTGGTGTGTGTGTGTGCGCAACTCTTGATATGCCATCAACCACAAGAAACATCCGACCTCTGCGCTTGCCAACAAGGGTTTTGACATCAAGTGCCAAGTCTTGTTTTGCTCGGGGATCGAATACTTATTTCAATCAATGAATTGCAAGCACAAGCACACTTTAAAAACAGGGGGTATCCCCTACTTGTGTGAGCTGTGCATATACATACATGCACAAGGTGAGTCAAAAGTCACAGGACACCCTTTCGTTTCAGAAACAAAGGGGAAAACCCCAGTAAGAAATGGTTGAGTGGGCCTGTTTTAGGCTATGTCTAAAAGATGGAACATATTGGTTCAAGACCAAGAATTGTCTCGGAAATTGATTTCCGTAATCAGAATTGTAAAATGTCTGGTGGTGCAAAAGTCATCAACACACATTTCAAAACTTCTGTTGTTCGTCGCAGGTAACTGAAGATGGAATTGACCACTTTGATGTCTGGGGAACACCCCTACCGTAGCACAGGAACAGATTTTGGATGCACTGTTACATCCCTCATAGCCAAATTCAGAGAAACCGGGACTGTGGATGAAAACAAACGTAGTGAAGGACCGCCACCGACCAAAAAACCTCAACAATGCCTTTGGCAACCTTTGGGCAAGCACCATGACACAGCACGAGACGTGTCCAGTGACTCACCCCGTTTGTGTACGTGTGTGTGTGTGTGTTATACGTTAAGCCGATGTACGCTTAAAGAGCGGCATCAATTGCGCTGAATACCGCTCACATCTCCACCCCAGACGTGCTTAATAAAAGTAAGATCCGTTTCATCGGCTACATTTCCCCCTGATCTCAGTGCCGTTACCCGTGAAGCTTCTCTGTGGCACCAACAGCTCACAGCAGCCTTTATGCAGTGCTAATGCAGTGACACCGTGTGGGTCATGGTGGTCCTGGACCAAAGAGAAGCCGCTGCTGCTGCGTGATTCAACAGTTCCAAAGCTTCCATAAGCATTAGCGTCCAACATAACGCAAAGGTTTTAGACCAACATGGTTTCAATAATACAGAGTCAGAGCGCCGTAACCACACAGAGCCCGCCCGCCCGCCCGCCTGCCCGCCCGCCCACCACTGGCTGTGGGCTGGACGTTTGTAAAGCTGGCACGCGATAACATGAACACGCAGACGTGTACGGCTGCTGCCACTCTCTAAAGCAGCGTGAAACGCGTGCCAGAGCGAACAGAGCCTGCGTGTGTAGCACAGCGGGCACAGGGTAGCGCCGTGCACGTTTGGGGTTCCGGATGGAGCATCATTTTATTACAAAATGGGACTGCACTCTTGACCTGATGGTCCAGGGTTCAAATCTCATCTCTGCCACAGTTGGGTCCCTGAGCAAGGCCCTTAAACCAAACATGCTTGGATTGTAAGACTGTATGAATAGTAAGTCGCTCTGTATAAGGGCGTCTGCTAAAAAAAACAAAACCCCAAACTACCCCAAACCCAGCCCTGACGACCATGCTCCACGAGAACCGCAGAGCAGCTGGGAGCGGCTTCAAACGCAGAATGGACATTAATCAACAACAAGGCGGCCCATCTACGAAAGGAGAAAAGTCAGTAGTGCTACTGAGCCTCCGTTCTGCAAAGATCACACCAACAGCACAGCGTACAGGACGTAACGAAGGTCCCAAGGCCAACAAAAGATCTGAAGGAGCCTCTAGAACTTTCTACTCCAAGTTTATGGTTCTAGTCTGAAGAATGCACCGAAGCTCGTGTCAACCACAGAGGGACGTGGTTTGGTGGACAGAAAAGACTCAAGCAGAACTCTTTGGCAAACGTACACGGCCCGGAGAACCACAAAGCTTAATGGATTTTACAAGAAGGCAAACATTCATTCATCCATCCATTATCTTCTGCTCAATCCACACGGAAACTCTGGGCGCAAGGGCAGGAACAACCCTAGACGGGGTGCCACTCCCTCAGTCACACACACTAAGGGCCACTTTAGAGACACCAATTAACCTAACACGCACGTCTTTGGACTGCGGGAGGAAACCGGAGTACCCGGAGTAAACCCACGCAGGCATGGGGAGGACATGCAGACTCCACACAGAAAGGACCCAGGCCGCCCCGCCCCGGGATCGAATTTGTATTCTAAGATTACCAGAGAGTGAATTATTACTCAATCCCTTAATGTTTTATTTCCTCAAAATGAATAACTATGAGCTTTCAAATGCTTGAATGAATTATCTGTTTTGCCCACCTCATTCTGACTATAAAAGGCCCTCCCCAAACGATTAAAAGCCCTCATGCAGGGTCAACATGAGAAAGACTAAAAGAGCATTCCAAGACCATCAGAGACAAAATCGTGGAGGGTCAACAGGTACAAGAGTTGGGCCTACCCGTCTCCACTACTGGGAGCATCATTCGGAAACAACAGGCTCCCGTGCCGAGGCCAGGCCTGTCCGAAAGGTCAAGCCTGACTCAAGGACAACAAGGAAAAAGCATTTCCATAAGTAGCACACTCCACCGCAGCGGTCTCCATTCCAGGCGGGCTCGTATGGAACCTTTACTTTCAAAGGGTCATGCCAAGGTCATGTCTAAAGTTTGCTCATGATCACTTGGAGGACTCTGAGACGGACTGGTTCAAGGTTCTCCGGTCTAAAGAGACCAAGATCGAGAACTTTGGTGTCAACCACACCCGGATGGCACTGGGTACATCCCCAAAAATACCATCCCCACAGTCAAGCATGGTGGTGGAAGGGGCTGAACACCTGTGTGTGTGTGTGTGTGGAGATCTTTTAGGAATGGCCCAAGTCTCGAGCATTACCCCATGTTGCTTGGCCAGGGCGTCATTTATGTAAAATCTGTCACAGGACTGGCCTCCTGTCCAGGGTGCACCTTTACAAGTTATCAAAAAAAAAAAAAAAGATTAATCGTCAAACATCCTAGCTTTAAGCATACTTTAATCAAATCCAATTTTTGATTAATGCCATTTTTGTCGCATCTAGCTAAAGCAAAACGATATGTGATTAGCAAACACTGGCACAAGTCTAAACATTTAAAAAATTGGCCTGCAGATAAAAGGGTGCGAAAGAAAACACAGAGAGCAGGTTTTAAAAAAAAAATTCAAGAAGGAAATAAAACACAGATTGGGGCAAAAGATGTCGTTTTTTCTCAGTCGGCTGTGCACCAAATCTGGCGAGTTCCTCAAATACGCCTGGTGGCTCTCGGTGGGTGTGTGAAGGACTTTGCTAGTCACTGACCCGTGGAATAAATAAATAAATAAATAAATAAATAAATAAATAAATAAAAAACTGAACACGATTAAGAGACTCTGATGAGAACGACCAATATTTGGTATAAATGCCGTTAGTGAAGTATATTTATAAATAAGCAGAACGAATGCAGGCCACCCCAGAGGAAACCCAAACACCTTCCTAATAGTATCTGAAAATAATTTACAAGAATTTCTAGTAACATATAAAGAAAAGACGGGAATAAGTGGCACACGTGGGACTCGCTGTTCTATTATTAGTGCTTACTAAAGAGAAAGTAGTGCAGGCTGAACCCAAACAGCTCCCGTCTCCGAACGAAGTGCACTATTTAGGGTGCAGTATCTATTACATCATGTAGTCTGTTACGAGTAAGGACGGTCCAGTTTAAAGCAGGGATCATTTGGACTGCAGATCCGCGAACAGAAAATAACTGGCACGGGAAATCGCAAAAAAAGACTGTTAGTAGTGCACGATTTCAGTACACTACGTTGTAAAGTGACACTCGGATTGAGATGCGGCCCTGCTCAAGGGATCTGCCGTTTAGCGAGTTAACTAGCTGGAACAAATCTTTAGGGAGAGTTCGACTGAAATTAAATTAAAGCAGACTCATGTTGTAGAAAACCACATAACACACACGAGCACGGATTCGTTAAATGACTTACATTCAAGTTAAACGGAGCCTCTTAAAGCTGTCAGGCTGAACGTGCCGAAAGGGGGAGAAAGTGCTCCTGCCCGCGCACGCGCCGAAGGGATGACGCGCGGGTCACATTTCAATTTGATAAAACCAGTTCGTTCTATTTCCCTACCAACCGCTTAGCGTCACCAACACAACACTCACACGATAAACTATAACAATTACTGGCCGATAATTAAACACCCTGGCAAGGTAAGACGTAAAGGTAAACGTTTTAGATTTCAATTAAACGAAAGCTTGACTTTTATTCTGACAGTCAACGGGCTGTACAGTCAATCACACCACGTTCACTACATAGTGCACTTGTTAGACAAACTTGTAGTTGCGTGAGTCATGTCAGGCAGCTTAGTGCAGGATTTAAAAGATTCCTCACTGTTTAACGTAGATCATTGTTTAGCGCTGTGCTGCTTTTAAAGTGCTAGGGAAGTCAAGAGCACTTTGTAGTGTCTAGGGGATATGGGTTATGGAGAGATTTAGGACACGGAATGACGTCCGCTCACGAGTCCGGAAAAATAGTAGTTTATTAATCTGGATTGAACTGGCAGATGATATAAAGGGAGCTGATTCGTGATTTAAATCGGTAAGTATTTGCACAATTATGCTAAAATAAAGAAATTGTGTTCTATTTATGTTCTTAAATCAATATGCGCGATGCTCATTCATTAGCGGTTTTGCTCCAGGATTGATCGCATCATCACCCATAAATGAGTTATTGCTCCATTTCCCTTCCCATAACCACGTCTATGAATTAAAACCATTGCATTTCGTTGTGCAATTTTTGTGCCAAATCCCTGCATCCAGCGCGTGTTTGCATGGCTCCTAAGGATATCATCAGTTAATAAACAACTACATCCACAAATAACTACAGCTATTATTATATTACCTTATTGGAGACCCGGGTTCGAGACCCTACATGGGTAAAGTTTGCATGTTCTCCTCATGCCTGTGTGGGCTTCCATCCCCATTTGAAGGCCAGTTAGTATTTCTAAAGTTTCCCAGCATAAAGGGACTGTGGTAGCCTGGCGGTTAAGGTACTGGACTCTGGACCTCATGGCCATGACCTCGTGCCGAAGCTGCCACCGTTGGGCCCTTAAGCAAGGCCCTTAACCCATGAATGCTTGAATTGTAAGACGCTAGAAGTTGTAAGTCGCTCTGGATGAGGGCTGTAAGTGTAACGTGTGTGGTGGACCGTTAATGCTTTGCCGATTCCCGTGAGCAGGTTTAAGACAGAATGGAGTGAGTCAGGGTTACAGGAGGTCGGTGTTTATCCGTGGAGAACACGGGGTGCAGGTATAAGAGCTTCCTGGATGGGAGGCTGGTGTATTGTAGTTTTGACCGATTCCGTTGCTGTAGTGCTTGGGATGATCCTCCGACCGGCCTCCCCTAGGCAAACGTTCCTGGCCCCCTTACATCATGTGTTAATTTGAATCGATCCTGCTTTTGCTGGTGTATTAGTGATTGAAAGTGTTTCTTCTCTGGTCAGTGTGAACCGGGTGGAAGTCTGAGACGCCATGCAGCCCCTGAGAGATGCCCAGCTCGGGGCCTTCACCTTTTTCGCCTCGCCGCTCCCTCACGATGTGTGCGGCAGCAACGGGCTGCCCCTGACCCCCAACTCCATCAAGATCCTGGGGCGCTTCCAGATCCTCAAGACTATCACCCATCCCAGGCTGTGCCAGTACATCGACATCTCTCGAGGGAAGCATGGTGAGGTTCAAATCAAATCAATTCAAACTTATTTCTGTAGCGCTTTTTACAACGGAGCATTGTCTCAAAGAAGCTTTGTAATACTATATTATATGATCTTAAAAGGCCAATCCCAAACTGAGCGAGCCTAGGGTGACAGCGGCAAGGAAAAACTCCCTGAAAGCAGAAGGAAGAAACCTTGGGAGGAACCAAGACTCAAAAAGGGACCCGACCTCCATGGGTGGCCCAGACGTTAATAATAAATACTTAAAAGTATGTTATGTAATAGCAAAATTAAGTAAATAGGTTCCTAAATTGTGAAGATTTAATGTAATACTTTGACTACCTTGCTATTTATTATAATATTTCCTTATGCTTTTTCTATGATGGGGCCAACCCTTATACTGTCAGGGTTGTATGGGAGGGTCTGGAGCAGGCCCATTGATGTCATTTAGCAGACGCCCTTATCCAGAGTAACTTACAATTCATGCAGTCTTACAATCCAAGCAATGGTGGCTTAAGGGCCTTGCTCAGGGACCCAACTGTGGCAGAGGTGGAATATGAACCCTGGACCTTCTGGTCCATAGTCCATAACCCTAACCGCTAGGCCACCACAGTCCGTACATCATCGTCAAGCTGCCAGTCTGTCACAGAGTTCCCTCAACTCAACATCTTTTCTTTTCTTGTGCTGGATGTGACAGTTTGGTAAAACGTTGCTCTTTTTAGTGTCTTTACGATTTATAATAAATTGGACTTTGACAATGTCTAATATTAAAAGTGCTATATTAATTATATATATTAATGAAGTGAACTTAAAAACTGATTGTTTATGCTGGAAAACATGCGGTGTAATACTGCACTCTGATTATAGTTACATGTTAAAAACCTGTTCTTTGTCCTTTCTTTTTCCCTCTCTCTTTGCGTGTTTGTTTGTGTGATTGTATGCGTGTGTTTGTGTGTGTTTGTATGTGCGTGTGCGGGCTTTTGTGTGTCTGTGCGTATGTGTGTGTGTGAGTGTGTGTGTGTGTCTGTCTGTCTTTGTGATTGTGCGTGCTTGTGTGTGTGTGTGTGTGTGATTGTATGTGTGTATATGTGTGTATATGTGTGTGTGTGTGTGTGTGTGTGTGTGTGTGTGTGTGTGTGTGTGTGTTTATATATGTGTGTGTGTGTGTGTGTGTGTGTGTGTGTGTGTGTGTGTGTGTGTGTGTGTGTGTGTGTGTGTGT
>JAUZST010005592.1:0-15459 GCA_034779995.1 Parotocinclus haroldoi | reverse complement strand
TCATGGATCACATCGATGAAAGACAGAAATGTGTGGAGATCGATGATCCATCGAGTGACCGAGAGTCGGCCGCGACTTTACAGTTAATCCAATCCAATCCAGATTCACATTCACAGCTCTTCTCAAAGCAGAACCTCTTCACATCTTTCAGGCTTCTCACTTCTGGGCACTTCGACTCGCGTCACAGGGAAGTCCGGACGGTCATTTAGAACGGTAGTTTCTACGGTCATTGCAACATTTTATGTGGATCTGGATACACGTTGAACGGACAAAAGTATTGGGACACCCAAACACTAGGTTGGGGTCAGGGCTGTGTGTGAGATAGTCAAACGTACCCATCCATGAGTTGATTTCCTAAAGCTAAGCACTTTGTTTCCTCGTACTTAAGAACATGCTTTAAGATTTAGTTAATAAGTTAAGAGCGTTTCCCGAAACCCTTCGTAACGAACATAGGACCTAAAATGGTTCATAGAAGTAAGATGGTTCTGGTCCATTCGTAACTTACGAGGTGCTTCTGAAATCGAAGATCACATGCGTTTCTACCTCAACACGATAGAGGGTGTCAGTTCTCTGTTCCGGGGTGTTTCCATTGGAAATATCCCCCAATTTAGGTCCTTAGATCAGTTCTGAGCAGAAATGTGTGTAGCGTTTCATGTTATTTAATGTTATTAAATGAAGTAAATCAGTAAAGTAAAGAAGTAAAGTAAAGAAATTGCCCTGCAAAGCGTGTTATCACGTAACCAATCAAACTGACTGATTTATCAATGGCACAGATAAGTTACTCAGATCAGGCTAACAAGGATGCTTGTGTGTGATGGACCTGGCATCTGTGCAAAGACTTTTGTTTCCAAATTAGAGACGCCATTTAAGAGGACAAAGTAAAAAAAAAGGCTTATTTCTGTGAGCAGTGTATATGCCTTGGGTCAAACGGCGTCTCCAAGTGTCCTATAATGGTACATGGATAATGGTAAATATGGTTCTTGCCTTGCTGGATGCCGGATAGTCCCCAGCCCCCTTTGTTTTTATTCCTAAACTGGATAAAAAAAAACTGGACAAAATACGAAAGATTTAAATTATTTTGGCCTTTTTAATCATATTTTATTCTGGCAGGATGTCCTAGATAACGGCATACAAGTTCTTCAAATGGAACATTCTTTAGTTATATTTTATTCCTAAATGGAGAAAACAATGGGAACAAACCAGGAACAAAGCCAGTCTATCGGATGGCCTCTGATAAATGCTACAAATGTTTTAAAAAAAAACAACAAAAAAAAACAACCTTTTCAGTCTTTCAGGTTTCAATTACAAAAAAAAAAAATCAACAGCAAATGCAGAGCTTTTAAAAAAATGTTTATGCCATCAAAAAGGTCAACCAAAACACGAACGGGTTGATGCAGACCGAAATAAAACTGGAAAACAAATGAAAACAAAAGTACCTTTTCTGAGAACAGAATATATTCAGCGAACACTTTGAAACACCCTGATAACCATTCAAATACCATAGCTTCAGAAACGATTAAGCTAAACTTCAGTTCCCTTGAACTGAACCTGATTAACACAACTATCCTGAGACAGTTCCATAAGTAATGTACAAAAATGGCATCTAAAAAAAAAAACACACACACACGCAAAAAGTGCACAGACGATTACACTGCTATTGTGCGACTATACATACGCCTGCTGTGTGTTGACGCTGCTAATAAAAAAAGCATATTAAGCCATAAATATTGAGTGGTGGGTCTGTGTGATACAGTACAATATCAGCCAGCTGTGGAACAATTACACACAAAGGCTTTCTACTAAACGCAACTTTCTATTAAACAAACTCGCGGGGCAGGACAGGTGATATGCCATTTAAACAAGGGGGGGGAACCAAAAGGAAACAACCTGAACTGGGCACCGGTTAGTGCTACGCTACACGTATACTTGTACCTGCTACACACTACCTTACGTTTCTCTTTATAAATGCACTGTATAAATACACAGCAGTCATTTATTTATATATAGTCAGAATCAGAAAGTCTAAAATACATAGCAAAATACAGCCGTTTGCCATAAATCAGTGCTTTTTCTTTCCTTTGTGAAAGAGCCGTGAACCAATTTAATACGGAGTACTGACATCGGGCCTAAAATATCAGGGCACTCGGTTCAATCAGAGCACTATTGGCCAACACTCCGATCTCCGATTTCAGTACTGCATCTGAATTAAATAACATTAAAATCACGAGCAGGTGAAGCGAATAACGTCGGCAGTTCTGCAGGGAAACCGGGGGTCCCTTTAATGGTATTCCCTACTGGGGACGTCTCTTTCAGCAGGACAACGTCCCCCCCGGCACACTGCAAAATTTGTTCAGCAATGGGTTTGAGGAACATGACAAAGTCAAGGTGTCGACAACACCTCTGAATTCCGCACATCGCGATCTGACTGAGCATCTGTGGGACGTGCAGGGCGAACGAGTCTGATCCGCAACGCGGCCAGGACTTAAAGGATCGTGCTGCTGTCAGGGTGCTGGTGGCGTCCACGTTTCAATAGGTACGCAATTTAGGCAGGTGGTTATAATGTTGATCGGCGTGCACACTGTAAGCGGGATTCAAAGGCCTCGAAAATAAATAATAATTCCGACTCCTTTCATGAGATAAATGGACGACGGTCAGGGCAAAAGCGACGGTGTGAACTTGCTTTTAGAACTTGCATTCGATTGTGAATTACACAATCAAAAGTCTTCAGTAACGAGGCTTTATTTACAAGCTCCAAGCTTGTTAACTCAACCAAAGTTACGCTCACACCGTTTTCCCCTTTGACCGTTTAAACAGGAGGATACAGACTTTGTTTATTTTATTGCACTTCACTGCAATCTGTGTGAAGTTAAAAAAATGTCCAAGAGTGGCTCTGTTCGGCCAAGTTCTGTGTTGAGGAAAAAAATAGACTAAAGTCACAGGACGTTACGTTGATGAAACAGCAGATTCAACACAATGTCTGATACTTTTCCAGCATTGTAACTTGCACTGTTACAAAGATTTGAGAAAGCTTAGCAGTCCATATCTATTTAGACACACTGAAGGATACGAGTGGCATTGTCTGGGAGTGACAGAGCTCTACCTACAGTCCTTTGGTCAGAAATCATCTTTCCTGTTATTTCCCCCCTGATTTTCCTCTTTCAGCTGGAAGATAAACCCTTACCCAGTGCCTGGCATTGCTACCTATGAGCATTTACTTACAATCCTTTGTCAATTCTACGTTGGCATGGCACAGACAGCTAAAGCATCAGTCCATTGATCTTTGGAACATGAATTCCCTCTTTATGTCTCCCCAACTCATATATATTTTTTTTTTTAAATAGAGGAGGTGCTGGTGGTGTCTGAGAGTGGCCCACTCAGGTACCCACCCACTGTGTGTACCGATGTCTGGCATGGGGTGGGGCTTTGGCCAGAACAGCCAGTCACAGGTGAGACTGACAGGCCCCGAAACAGCAAGTCCATGGAAGGAAAAAGTGGCTTTAGCAAACTGACAGGGCAGAAGGCAGAACCTCCATGTGGAGTGAAGTTCACTTTGTTGGGGTCTGGGCAGGATGGCTGAATGGGGGAATCCCCATGGCAGGGAGATCTAAGAGAAAGAGAAGATTGTCGATATTATAACGAGAGTATTTCTTATATAATAAAGGCACATTTGCCTATTCTTAGAATGCTTGCACAGACAGACTGTAATACTGTAGAGAAGGTCTTCTTTGTGTTTGTCCGGTTTGCATAAATGGCTATTTAACAACCGACACCGTGGGGTTACTTTGAAAGTGCTCATGCATGCTTGGACCGAGCCAATTTAACATAAGGGCACTTGCAAGATCAGATGGAAAATCTGGCTGAAATGTCCAGTGTATCATTGGGTATTTGATGACTTGTAATTCCTTGTAATTAAAGGCACCTTAATGCAACATTTTGAGCAAACACACAATCGCAAATGGATTAAGAGTCAAAGTAACGAACAGTGTTTAACGACAACGTAAACTAATGGAATAGAATGATTTTTTTTTTTTAAATGTGCCTTTCAAATCCGCTATTCTCTTTTCTGCCAACAGGTGTCGCTCACTTCACAAAGGTTCGCTTGGACCTCGAACGGCATGTAATCGCACCGTCTCTGTCACGCGCGTGAGGAATATGAACGCGGGGTGTACAGTTTTTTGTCTTTTTTAACAGAGGAAGAAAGATTTACTCACAGGGCCTCCTCACACACGCGCACTCTCTCACAGCCCTCAGGAGGCTCTCTCTGGAAGGCGTAGGTCTTGTTTGGGAGGGGGGAGGAAGACGGAGCATCTGCAGCATACAGTGTTGGAGAGGGATCCAGCAGCCCACACTCTATCACACCTAGTAAGCGGAAGGTTTTTGTTTAATCGGTCCGTTTCGTTTCACAGTATTCACATTCACAACTATATCTGCATTTCATGTGAACCCAAAATGTGCATGTAGGGCGGGGCTATTGTGCGGGAGCGAGTCTGGAGGCTATACCAGTACTCGGAAGGTCCATGTAGAATAAGACCCTGGACAAGGCAGCCCCCCCCCCTCCACACGAGCCCGAACCCCTGGCTGGGCAAGCAAAGATTTGGAGCCTGGAATGTACAGGTGCCTTGTGAATTCATTAAAGTGGTACTTTATTTTTAAAAATGGCTAAAACGGAACTTCATTCCTTTTGTGAAATGCATGTAATCCGGTATCCAATCCACTAGTTTCCCCAGCGATACTTACTGGAGTCTGCTATGGGACAGGGCGATTGGGAGGGGGAGAAAAGACCAGGTGAAAGGTCACTCTGTGAGCCACTGCTGCACCTCTGTACTGGAACAGGTGCTCTGTGACCATCTGGCACGTCCAGAATCTAAGCAGCAAACACAAACGTACACACTTAGCCAAAGGGTTCATTTGTGGACAGGCATTGCTTTTTATAAATACCGACTTCGAAAATCAACAGAAAAACGGAATAATAGCTGATTAAAAGCAAGTCAGTTTTTGGATTTACCTAAAGAATGGATACACGAGATTTAACACATGGGCACTGAATTTATTTTTTCAGAACACGGGATGAAGGACTATGTTTAAACGTTATATAGAAAATATAGGGAATATACCACCTTGGGTAACGCAGTATATTTAGGAATATTACCTGTTGATTATTATAATGTACAAAATACAGATTTTTATACGGATTCAAAATATAATATATTGATTTGCCATGAAAAGCCTTTTTAAATCTGGCAGTCAGTATAAACATCTAAATATAACTGATTCTGAGGATTGGAGCGCCTGCCAATATCTACTCTCGGCACAGA
This sequence comes from Parotocinclus haroldoi, assembly GCA_034779995.1. Classification (NCBI taxonomy): domain Eukaryota; kingdom Metazoa; phylum Chordata; class Actinopteri; order Siluriformes; family Loricariidae; genus Parotocinclus; species Parotocinclus haroldoi. Next base: position 10,144 of record JAUZST010005592.1, on the reverse strand, counting down.
TTAATTAATTAAACAGATTCATTCCCAGTGTAAATAAATTCATCAAAAAAAAAAACAAAACCATTCATCCTGTACTAAACGGTTTTCCCCAGCTCTTTGGAAATGGTAATCAGGGGGAAACTTTATCAGACCGGAGACTGGAAGTTTACCGACTGCAGATCCCGATGTGCTTTAGTAGTAACAATAGGCTACATGCAAAATGTGATCCGTAAGGTATGTTTTCTAATGATGCAAACAGTGGCTGCATCTCACACTGCATACGACCGTCCAGAGTAACAGAGATGCACCAAACGCTCAGCTGTCAATCATCCAGAAAAGATTTAAAGGTGAGGTTGGACCAGAGAGCGGCAGCAAATGCAGAAAGTGAACCAACTGAGCGGCAAAAACCCAAAAAGCGCTCAGGTGGTTGAAAAGAAAGGGTTTCCTAATGACAGCACGATTCACACTTGGCAGGTTATTAGGGTGCACGAGTGATATAAAAAAATCTCCACGTGTCAATGTATAATATATACGATTAGCTCTAGATTAGCATGTAAAGACAACAGATACACGCTGCTAAAGCAAAACACACACACACGCAGACATTTTCTGACCTTGTGCTGTTCTTCTTCCATTTCGGAAACAAAGACCCCCTCGAGCTCCAGGTTTAGGCCCTCTACGCTGCGCCGCAGTCTAGGTGCCAGCCTGCTCAGGGGCAGCATAGGGATGGTCTACACACGGGCAAAAACACGACCGAGCGTGTAAGCAAAAAAGCGAGTGAAATGCGACGGTAACACGGTTTGATTTCATACACATCTCCACATGGAAGGCCTGACTACGCATGCTATGGTGGGCCATATTAAAAGACACAAGCTGCTCAGATGCAGGTGCAGCGGTCTACCATGTTAGGTCGGCATGGTGGCCGCTGGCCTACGACCTTTGGCCAAGTTCAATTGAGAGTACAGATTTGGGCAAGGCAAATTTAATTATGGCCAGATTATTCCTTCAGCTCACCACTTGTATTCTTACCACTGGCAGTCAGTCACGGTGGCTCAGTGATGCCACATACTAAAATAGACCAGGATCTATTTTAATCCCTGTTGCTAGATGGATGTGCTTTTCAGACGGTTGCCTTTCTGACCCACAAGCTGGGACAACTCCTGGCAGCACACTTTACTCCGTAGATCATGTACAAACACACCCGGCTGCACTAAAGCGTGTGTAAGGTGGGCAGTTTTTACCTGTGTGGCTCCAGGGACGTGTGACTGGGTGGTAGGAGAGGGCTGATGTGTCCGGTCATAGCAAGTCGCTGGAGGTGCGTGTCTTGACCGCTTCTGTACCGAGTGCCTCAGCTTAGCAACCTGCCACGTACAGAGTTGCGAAGTGGTTTAGCGAACGTTCTACGCCCCCCAAAACGAATCGATTGGGTTGGGTTGGGCTTAAAATGAAGGTCAAGAGGAGAGCTGCGACAGACACAAGTTTACCTCTCTCAGGTGCTCGCTGCTTCCCCAGGATGCTGATCGCTTGTGTCCTACACCACCCCTTCTGCCCCGTGTCTCCTCATTCCAGGAACTGGGGGTCTAAGGATAGAAGAGTAAGAGATCATTTATAAAACCATTTCCACCCCGCAAATGGTCTGCGGGAAAACTCCTTTTTCGCATTAACTACTTTCAGCGCTCGTGTACAGAATGTAATCTGCACAAGAATCCACCCACGGCTCACAAGAAACTGCAAATCTGTTTAGAGACGGGAAGTGACATCAATAATGCATCCAATAAGGGCAAACAGATAATAAAGACAATCAACTAGGACTTACCACACTTTGGAAATAGAAAAAAAAAATACTCTAAATTCCATGACGTTACTAATGGGCTCATCCATTAAAGCCTCAGGCTAAATAGGAGTCGGTCTCCAGCTGCTTTAAATAATTGGTACCGCATTGTAAAGAAAGCGCCTACCTTTACAAACCTGCTATTTACAGTAGGGTGTCAACCGGTAGAGATTTGCTGCTAATGGACTTAAAAGTTCATTTGGAGTGGGTGGGGCTTTTTACTCTGTTGACACGAGGGAGTCACGTGGGAGGATGGTGGACAAGAGAACCATTAAAATGACAAAGCTCCTCAAAACAAATAAAGATGAGGAACTTGTGATTAAATGTGGACAAACGTCTGTCGTGTCGACAAAAAAACAACAACAAAAAACGATGCAGTACAGAAAAATATCATTCGCAAGCTTTCTGCACAGAAGTCGTAACTGGAGGCAGCAACACTACCAAGATTTATAATAATAATAATAATAATAATGCATTTTATTTATAGTCATCTTTCAGGGGACTCTAGAATTGCAGCACATAGAAAAAAAAATCATATCGTACAATAAAGACAAATAGCACTGGTTAAAAACTGTTCAATCCAACACAGCAATAAGGAGGTACAGTGGGACTGATCGTCTTAAAATGAGGTACGAAAGACGAGAGATTTTCTCTGCATCCAGTGGCCGAACAGCGTCGAGTCTTATAAAATAAATCCCGACAGTCCCTTTGGGTTCGGAAAAGTTAGATAAGAATATATCATGTACTGGATGTATAAAAGCATAGCCTACATTAAGCAGGCTTAAAACCCTTTACTTGTAACCGCTGCTGGGCAAAGCGATGTGAAGCTTATTTTATTATAACGTACTGACCATCTCAGGACATTTAGCGAATAACGTGTTGAAAGTGCAACACAAAAACAATGGTTTTTCGGTCAATACATTTCCCAAAGCTCATCAGTTCAGCCACACGACACCATACGTTCCTCATTCAGCACAGGAGAGAGAGAGAGAGAGAGAGAGAGAGAGAGAGAGAGAGAGAGAGAGAGAGAGAGAGAGAGAGAGAGAGAGAGAGAGAAAGAGAGAGAGAGCACAGCAGAATACCGTCCTGTGTATCACTTAACCAGGGAAGTTCACATTTCACAAAACCGTGTCTGCTGAATGTGTATTTGTTATTGGATTCCCGCTGTATAACCGAAAGTCCCCAGTGAGACGGGGGCTACCTGTAACTTGTGCTCAATTGTCGCTGCTTTCAAGGTTTTATTTTATATTGTAGGTTTACAATTGCCAACTTGACGTATTCGTTATTACGTTATTATTTTTTTTTTTTTAACGATACTAACCCGGGAATATTTGTGATTAGACGTGGACAAACGTCTGTCGTGTCGACATGGTCTGGTTTCGACAAACTGGTTTGGAAAAATATCATTCGCAAGCTTTCTGCACAGAAGCCGTAACTGGAGGCAGCAACACTACCAAGATTATAATAATAAGAATGCATGTTATTTATGGTCATCTGAATGTGTATTTATGTTTTGTTATTGGATCCCCGCTGTATAATCGAAAGTTGGTCCACAGTGAGACGGGGGCTACCTGTAACTTGTGCTCAATTGTCGCTGTTTACAACTTACTTTATTCACTTATCTTTTTTAAGCCTTTTTTTAACGATTCTAACCCGGCTACATTGGGATATACTGAACCTGCACACGCTGTAAAGGAGGATTTAAAACGATATCACTCCACCCTACTTTGAGAGGCGTTTTAATTTTATACAAGCCCACTTTGGAAGTTCATGTCCTGGGCTGACATTAGCTGTAAACTGTCCGCGAGAGCGCATTACGACAAACATGTACATGCACGCATGTCCCTTGGTAGAGGTTTGTTTACACGGTCCGACCTTCTTTCTTCACGTCCTACAGAGCTCAACTGACATTTGCATGTTGGCTTTGCCAATTCTGGCTGTTGCAGAACGTCGCGCACCAGATCGTTTCCCTGCATCTGCCACGTGGTTTTACTAAGTCTAGCAGGACGCCTCGGTTAAAGACATCGATGACGTCCTTTTCTACTGGTTTTGAAAGGAACTGAAAGAGCGATCTTCAGCCCGCTGGTTGCATTTGCATAAAGGTACAAAAAAGATGCCGCACATCAGCTATGCACACCTGTGACATACTCTCACACACACGCACACACACACACACACACACACACACACATTTCTGTGCGTACTTAGCACGAAGATGCATCACGTCACCTCCTGTCCCATTTCGGTTCAAGCTGTCAACTGTCTTAATGAAACGTCCCTGTTCATCACACTGACATGCATGCAATCATATCCGCATGCACATACCGCCATGTGAACCTCCCGCCTCCCGTTTGTACCCGCAAGCACCGAGGCAACAGCTGAGAGGAAGTGGGAAGTCAAGGGTCTCGCCCGAAAAGCACTAAGCCTTGAGCGCAGCGACGGTTTGGCTGCGCAGATACGAGTGGCAAGCTGCTACAACGGTATCATACTTCCTCTGTGCAAGTGTGTCAGCGTGCAGCGGGGCTACGTGTCTCTTTTCGAAACTTGGGCTGGCAAGTTTGCAGCATGGACTCTCGTTCATTCTTCACCTCTGGCGTGGAAGAATCAGGTAGCAGCAACCCCTCGCGTAGCTTCGGGATGAGGTCGTGCCATGCTGTGCTGTCACGCTGCGCCACGCGAGAGCGCGTGTGCTCTTCTTCCCATAGGTAGATCTGGAGAGTGGAGGGTGGACTCGAAGCTCGACCCCAATGCGTCAGATTCCCTTCCCATGTAACGCTTGCTTTAAATTTAAACCCGTGCCCTTTGAATATCCGTCCTGGTCTTAATTGAATAAGGAGACCAGGTCAGAGGCTATAAACAGACCGGCAGTATCTGGGTTGAGATTCAAACGACACGAGTCAAGTTTCGAAGCCCACGTAGGAGGGATGAGGGATTAAGGGGTGTGGGGAGTGGATCTAACTGAACGTTATGGCACAATACAGTCACAAATCTACGCAGGTATTTCGGTCATTGGGTTCTCCGCAAGGTGATCCACACACTACCAAAGTACCCATGCTATGTTTCTACACAAAAAACCCCCACCCAACATTTACACTCGGAATAAGCAAGACATTCATCCATAAAACGACAAGTTTATTAAAACATCCACTTTTATAGAAACGTGAGAACTCATACCACTCATACCAGCGTACCAGGACTTAAACACACCACCACCACCACACCGGTGTCACTGCAGAGTACAGAACAAAGGGAACTAACGAAGAACTATCAATGTGGTAAGTGGAACTAACAAAATGGACAATAAGCGTAGAAGCAGGGAGGTGTACCTAATAAACTGACCAGTCAGCGTACATGACAATACAAGTGACGAACACAAACGATGTAAAAGTGCCGAGCCTTTGGCACTTTGGATCACTTTGGATTCTGTTTCTCATTTTAACCTCTGGAACCCATTTAGGTTAGGATAGCAGGACTGTTTCGCATTCCTATGCTAGGATTCCCCCCCCAAAAAAAATCCCCTCCTCAATCAATTATACCAACAAACAAGGCAAGGGATTTGTTTTATGACCTCTCAGCGATGTCTCTAACCAAACATCATTTCGGAAGATTTGGTACAGCGCCCCAAAAAGCCACTTTTATTCAGAACTGTATCATTATTTACCTGTGTAACCCCCGCGCAACCTCTGGCTGATTTGCTGTTCGACGTGCATGGACTGCTTGGATTACGGTCAGAACAGCAAACAAGTGCTTTGGTCTGCGTGATCTTTTTAATATTATGCATGCTCACATGTGAATTACCTGTGTGGCTTTATCGTTAACGCAGGTTACGGTCTGGCTCTCTGTCTGTTTGGGCCACTGGCCTTGCAGGTACGGTCCCACTAACGTGTCCAGGGACAGTGTACGTCTCAAAGTCGGCTTTGGGGGACGAGCTTTTGTCTTGGTCTCAACTGCAGGGAAGCACATTGCAGGACAGCAGATTAGAAACAAAGAACAATACACATGTAACTCACTGTAGACAGGCTGTGTGCGTCTGTTGTACTGAAGCAGAAACGTAATTTAGTCAAACATTGACATCTTTTATTATTAATCACTTTACCAGCTCGACTTATTGCACTGGGCAGCACGGTGCCTCACAGCAAGAAGGTCCCGGGTTCAGTCCCAGGGTGGAGCGGCCTGGGTCCTTTCTGTGTGGAGTCTGCATGGGTTTACTCCGGGTACTCCGGTTATCTCTCACAGTCCGAAGACACCGTTAGCGGTTAACTGGTGCCTCTAAAGTGGTCCTTAGTGTGTGCCCTGCGATGGATTGGCCGCCCCGTCTAGGGTTGGTCCTGCCCTCGAGTCGCTGGGTGGGCAGCGGCTGGCACGAGGCCCCGTGTGGATTAAGTGGAACATAACGGATGACTGGACTTCTTGGACTTTAGCCCATCTGCTGCTCTGCATAGGTTTTAGCCCCTGGTCTTCAAACGGTCATGAAAATGGTGGCACCGTGTTAGGATCCACTGTCGCACTGGTACGAAAGGGTAAGACACAGCAGTGCTGCTGGAGTTTTTTTTAAACACTCTATTAAACACATCTACCTTGTTAATCTATGCTGCAGATGTATAGACAGCAGCTCATTTGGCTGCGTAATGTTTGTTGGTCATCCTCAAGACTGTCACAGATCATAGATGGGAGGACGCTGACCACACGAGCCCACTGGCTGTACATGGTTTGGTTGGGGAACTATTCTCAGTCCAGCAGTGACAATGAGAGGTTTAAAAAGTCCAGGAGCCCTGCTATGTCCGGTCGACCCACAGCGTCACTGCAGAGCTCGAGAGTGATCCGAATAATGCCTGCTCTGTGGTGGTCCTGAACGTTAAAGAACAGGGTGAAAAGGGGCATCAAACGGACTACAGCCTGTGACTGCAAGTTACCAGAAGTGTACCTTTACGGAAAGTGGAGCTGATGACATAAAAAAAATGATGCGACTACAAGTACGGTCAAGCTGCATTAACCCAAAAGCACCTTGTTCTAGAAAACAGCTTGGCCCTTCCTAGAGTAGCAGGTCTCGTTCATCACTTCACGCAAGAACAACCATAACACACCCCCACCCCCCACACCCCCATCATAAGCCACTGAACAGAACCAAAGTAGAGGGCGTAGGCAGGGGTAAGAGGCAATTTCCTCCTTTTGGACAATTTCATGTTATTGTGGGTTAGTGACTCAGATAGTGGGTTAGGATGTTAAGATACACGTTTATAGCAGGATCATGAGTAGTTGGAATTTGGAAAGAGGGGTTGAACTATATAAAAAGTACAGGTCTCTTGGTGCCTCTTTTGAAACAGCAGAGCATGGTGTGTGTGTGTGTGTGTGAAAAAAAACCCACTTTTGTATAAATCCAAAAGTCGCGTTTAATTTTTAAATCAGGTCATTTCAAGGACAAACCAAGCACCCATACATACTGGCAAATGTGTAAGCTTTCCTCTTCTGAAAATCTTTCGGTTTCTTCTTTATGAGTTTGTTCCATTGTTGAAACAAACTGCACCTGCTTATGCAAATGTGGGATCCAGTAAACATGACAAAAGATAAAAATGTACTTTATATTACTTTGTGTGACACAGTGGCTTCAAAAGCTCAGACAGGTGTTGTTTAGCGCCCAGTGACACGACGTGAAACGACAAGCTCTTCTCCACGCCCCTGGTCTCAAGGCTCCACCACAGCAACCTCTTTTTCCCAGGCCTTGTCGTCAAGCTGTGTCTTTATTCATTGTGCTGCCGAGAGCTCAGTCACTGCCAGCAGATGTTAAACCCCCAAGTGGAGCATGTGTGCAGTGTTGAGGAGGTTGCAAAAAAAAAGCCCCAAACCCCCTGTGTAATGTCCCGTCAGGATAGGCCTTCCCCACCCATCCCCCTTCCGCAAGTACAACTAGCTAGTTACTAAAATAAACAAGTGCTTGCACATGGACTTGAGCTACACGGCAGAACCATCAGGATTGCTAATGTATTGTTCCACAAGAAAGTCCTGATTGCTTTACGTACGAGAGCAACAATACTCTCGCTGATCTTCTAAACCACTAGCCAAAACGTATTCGCAACAGCACTGTTAAGATTTATATCTTGACTCGAGATTAACTATGCCTAGGGTTGATCTAATTCATTAATAAGAGAAGATGGAACAGATTTTCTGGTTTAACGGACATAGGTTAAGAAATTGAATACGCTGCCACATGCCCTGTCCTGAACCAGTGGCTCTTTCTGTCAACGCAAACCAAAAGCAGATCACTTGGGCTGCATACAACTATTATTATATGAAAATGCTTGATTCAGAAACTATCCCAGAATTCACAGAGCACCCATCCATTACAGGGCATGGCAGGTCCCCCTCAATCAAACACAGACTGTTGTGCCTGTGTGGCACCAAGAAAACCCTAGAGAAATGGAGGACTAGCAAATTGCTGCCGTGACACTTGGGTCCACGATCAAAACGCCACATTGTACCACCAATTATCGCACTCGCGATCACTTGGTCCAGGAAGCTGCACACCCTGGCTGGGCGTCACCACATCTCCCAACATTCACGCTGCAAGCCCTGCCCCGGTTTCAAACCCGGGTCCTCGGGAACTGCTGTTACCAGCTGCTGGGTGTTAACTCTGTCATTCTCGTATATTACCTTTAGCTATTATTATTATTATTATTAAATCACACACCATGGGTCTCAAGAGCCAGCAATAATTAGCATGCATGAAGTCCCACAAAGGTTGTCCTGATCATGAAGCTTAAAACGCACGTTGAGGAGGGCTGAGAGTTTGTCACTCTTGGCCCAAGCACTGGGAGCCGGAGGACTGAACGTCGGTGGGCTACAATGGGGACGGCCATGAATTCCGTTTTGAAAGCTCTGCTGAGATAAGATATTCATGGGCTTCTCGCGCAAACAACAATCAACTAATACATCTTAGACACTTGGTCTTTATTCCAAAATGTTAAGTCTTAAGTCGCTCTGGATAAGGGCGTCTGCTTAATGACTGGATGATGTAGAAGTAACCTCGTCATCTTTCCTCCTCTCCTGCCAGGTCCAGTATGTCATCAGCTCGCCTCGTCACAGTTAAGCTGCTGTTTTTCATTGCCGACATTTTAATTTAATTTTAAAAACTGTTTCGGGTCTCTTTCGTAAAAGCAACAATCATTTGGCGGTCGGGAATGGATTAATCCCATTTACATTACTTCTTTTTTGATTCTGACCTCAAATGGCCTTCTAGAACATACCTTTATATATACATATATATCTATACGTATATATGTATTGAAATATGCATAACGTACACCTCTTGTATATCCTGTGTGCCCAAATTCATTATCCTGGTCACTTCTGCACTTTACCTGTATTGTAGGTAAATCATCTCTGGTTAGATGCTACTACATTTCCCTGGCCCTGTACTAGTACTCAATGACAATTACAATAAAGTGTACTGTATTATATATTATATGTACCTGTACTATAATATAGCAACTGAGGCAACTCGCCGGTTAAGGCTCCCGGCTTCGTTACTGTTGGCCCCCGAGCGAGGCCCTTAACCTTTCACTGTTCAGCTCAAGTTGCTCTGGAGAAAGGGTGTCTGCTAAACACGCCTGTCTGAAGGCTGTCAAGCTATCTACATGCCACAGGTTGAAACCGTCGAGCTAGAAAGAAATCACCATCATGCATGTTCCAAGTAAGAACAAAACACTTCTGCTACCACTTTGCAGTTCTAAGTGTCTTGTTTTGCTTCTTGAGACTGGTCAGGTCGAACGCACGAACACATTCTGCTTAACAGCGAACTAGATCTGAAACCTGGAGGATTCACCGTATGTGCGTGCACACATCACAACTTGCATGCAACAGGTCTCTTCTGCTGCGTTAGCAAAATGGCACAGTGGCACTCTTATCAAGCTTTCGCACGAACTGAAAACATGAAAGCTTGGGTGTTCCCAGAGGTGTCTCATATCTTCTGTCACTTCTCCAGCTACCTTGTGTATTACTGTAATCTGTAGTTTGTTTATTTGGTTTATTTAACGGTGCTATCGCCATCAGAGGGCATTTCAGCAACACACACACACATATATATATATACGTACACACACACAAACACACATATATGCACACACACACACACACACACACATATATGCACACACACACACACATATATTCACACACACACACACACACACACATATATAGATTCACACACACACACACACACACACACACACACACACACACTCACACACACATCCACACACACACACACACACATATATATGCACACACACACACACACACATATACACACACATACACATATACACACACACACAC
>JAUZST010005591.1:0-15460 GCA_034779995.1 Parotocinclus haroldoi | reverse complement strand
TCTCTATATATATATATATATATATATATATATATATATATATACACACACACACACACACACACATACATACACCACAGTATATACCATTTTTATTGCTTAATGAATTACTATGTCCTCCTTCCTTCCCTCCATCTTCCTTTCTTTCTTTTTTCTTACTTTCTTTTTTCTTACTTTCTTTTTTCTTACACAGCTTCTAAAGAGAAAGCAACATAAATCTCTAAAAATACTTGAATTAGTCTTTGCATGTCCTGTTCTAATTAATGGCACACGGTAAAAGCTAAAGCTGAGAAAGCTTGAAGGCTTCATGTAGTAAATGACTAGTGTCGAGGTAAAGACACGCCATCAGTCACCCCCTCTCTGCCCTGTAGAAAGCATGTAGCCGTTAGTCTGTTAGCACGTGTGAAGGTGCTGTGTAAGCAGACCAGGTGACCTAATGGCTACTTAACTGACTCGTAAATAATGAGGAGAGTCTGAACATCTGAACATATACGGCGACATTAATGAGAACAGGAGTCACACTTCAGCACTTTCCATTAAGTCTCACACTTTACAAATGCCAGTCAGTGTGACAAATTACACACACATACACACTCTTCCTCTAGAGTCTCACTGACAGTAACACGGGTGTACTATTGTACACCACAAAAAGATAAATAGATTATTTTGGACACAATACCCAGTCTTAGCTTGAAAAGCAGTTCTAAAACAGATATAGCTACATTATCGTCAGTCAAAAAAAACACCCTGTTTGAATCACAAAGCACATACTGCGTAGTAATGATTTTTACAAAATAAAATATTGCACTTGGCAGAAATTCACTGAAACAGACCTGTTGTAAGGGGGTTATAGTACCACCCAAAATGTTCCCTAGCGTCAGCAATAATCATATTATGTACATTATTTTATACAATACTAATCATAAAATAATACATTATTCATGTAAATCGTCAATATAAAAATTTCCTATTAAAAGCGCATTCTCCCATATACAATTTTCTGTCGCCATAGTCACAATGTAATGACATTCGTTGCACAAGTATGGCAGGGTGGCAGTGCTGAACCCCCCTGAAACCTGAAACAAGGGTTGACTGCACATTCTGTGATCACTTCTTTTACTGTGTGTGAGGGAGGAGTGTCTGTGTGAGGGGATGTTCCCAAAGGAGTAAAATAAACACAAAAATGATTCTATTTGAAAAAATTACAAACATAAATTAACCAAATGAAAACTCATTGCCTGTATCTGTAGTTGTATGTTTGTACTCTAACTATGCTGCTCACAAAAAGATATATTATTATATAATAATAATGATATAATTGTAATTATTATATTATATTATAGTATATTACATTAGGATATTACATATTTAAATATCCATAATGTTTGTAAGCAGAATAGTTTCTTAAAGCCTTTTAGGATCATTTTACTCTTCTATTTTCTCCATATTACCCAGCAAAAAAAAAATTGATATTGCACCACAGGTGGAAAACGCCAGCGTGGATTTTTAACTAAAGCTAACCCTTATCATTAGAACGGTTATAAATCAAGTTATTATTGATAATTCTTTACAGGTGCTTTGTTTTGCTGAAACTTTGACTTAACCTGATGAAGATTTAGCTTTATATAAATCCTCCACTTCTGGACTCTTAATGATCACACACTGGGCGTAACTGCAATTTCCTATGGGGACTTAACTACAAAGCTAACTCATTTGAAAAGCTTTTTCTTATGTAAGAATACATCACACATGGTTTCTTTATGAATTTACTCGTTTTCATTCCTACCTAGTACCTTTAAATGTCAAGACTTTAAGCGGAGGTGATTTTAATTTTCACTTTTATAAAATGTCACAATTTCTGTGAGATTACTCATTCTCAAATTACTCATTCTCAAATTACTCATTCTCTAATCAACATCTCTTAGTATACCTGTTATTTAGAATATGGCTTACTTCCTGGCTGTTCCTAGAGCTCGAGCTCACTTTTATGTTGGCTTGTTCGGCTGCGTTCATTATTCAACCATAAACAATATTAATTAATCATCACAGCCTGAACAGCTTGTTTTGCTCAACTTTATCTAAACTTGCTCCAAAACAGAGTCAAACATATGAAGATAAACTACATTCCACATGGTAGAATGACCACACCCATACCTTAAAAATGAACTGCTCAGAGTTCGAATATAATTGGTGACTAAATAAATAGAAATTAATAAATAATTGGTGATTAAATAAATGGAATGGTCGCTTGAAGGAATGGGCCTATAGAAACTCACTTACTAAATCTAAATCTGCACAGCTTTCTGAAGATCTCCTAAACAGCAGTTTAAAATTTGAATAGTCTTCAGTCAAACCAAAACATCATAACAGAAATTGACTCCTGACATCTGATTACAGAAATAATTGCATGATTTTTTAATCAAAAAAAAAATATTGCATAAACCTCAACAGTCTTGACAATATCAGCAACCTGGAGAAAACGTTTACCCCAATTATAAATACTGAAGTGTAGTCGTCCCTGGACTGCCTTGCTGTCGAGTCTGTTGGCTGACAGTCTTCTAATTCCCGCTGTTGTTTCTTGGTAATATGCGATATTTGGCTTGCTGTCTTCTTACCTTTCACATGCAATCACACACAAGCAAGATATCTTAAGCAGTAATTTATTTGTTGGCAAACGAGTTTCACTGTTACAACAAATATTAGTCAGGAGGTCATTGAACTTCAAAAATCAATACAAAAGGGAAAAGAAGGAATAAATAAAAAGGCAAGGTCATATTTATCCGTGATGGCTGTGGCTAAATTTGACTGTAATCACTATTATGCAGATTTCTGTCTTGAGAAATAAATAACTCTTTTTTTTTTTTCGACTCATTTTGAATGAAAGCACAAACATGTTCTTCCTCTAAGTGTATATTATATCTCATAAGTCACACATCTGCATCGATTTTATACAAGTGCCTAGTGCATTATAACGCTGTGTTTAGGCTTCCCCCACCTTCATCACTGGAGTCTTCCTTTGCAAGCATCATTCTTCTCGTGAATCCACACGCTAGAGAAACAGGACGATACACAAAGTTCTCAAAGGGGACTGGTTGTGTAGAAATGACCACCTGAATATATTTTTTCTCCAGTTTCGGTAATTGCTGCTAATACAAAATGAGAAATCAAACAGTTAAGGAAGAAGAGCATGTGAGCATTTACTGCAGTCTGGACTGTAGAGCGGAAAGAGGGAACAGAACCGGTTTCTAAATCACCACGCTTACAGAGGAACACAAAAGAGAAGCTCGATGCTAGTAGCTGTACATTAACATAGAAATATCTTAGAATTCTCTCATATTAGTGTTTTTCCTCCTTCTTTTTCATATTTGTTATTAATACGCAATAAAACGGAAAACAAATTCGAGTTTCGGAGCAAGTCCGCGGTTTTCACTCGACTTGTTGGGACTACGGTATCGAAGTCTATCGACGGGAAGGAGAAATATTTAAAAAGCGATGTCCGATAAAGAAACATATTAAAATAGTCTGTTGTGTTTCTCCTTTCGATTTGTTTGCCTGCGTTTTTGTAAATCGTTTGAGATGTACATACATATATCATCTCTGAATCCGTTCAATGGTCTACGTGTGTCCGTCACAAGAACGCACACCGTCGAGTCGCACACTGCCGAGTCTCATCTGCATCCAGATACAATTCTCCTATCCGAAGATGATCAGAATACAAAAAAAAATCCAATTTTTTGTCGATTTTTTTTTTCTCATTTTTGTTGAGAACACATTTACACTGTGGACAAAAGGACCAGGACTGGAAAGTGGAGAAGACCATATAGGAAACAACTGGAGAACGTTCATATTGAGGATATGAATTGCCATTTTTAGTTGATGAAGGAGATGACGGTGGTCCTATAGGCTTGTGACAAGTTGGGTAGGCTCCTGCGGGATCTCTGCAGGAGGAGCCTCGTCTTTGTTGACGGGACCGATGAAGCCATCGCTGCTACCTCTGCCCAGCTGGTAATAGGAGTTCAGCTGGTGCAGGTGATTCTTTGAACCAAGGTTGGGCATGCTCTTGTAGTATACATCATCGCTGTCGGTGGGTTCACGGGTGTCATCGCCTCCTCCTGCACTGCGCGGGAGCGAGTGAGTGTCTGGGGGCTCCGAGTTCCTCTGCGGTGAGGATGTTTCCTCACCCTGTTCCTCGGTCAAAAGCGGAAAGAAGCTCTCGCTGTTTTCCTGAGGAAGGCGGCGTCGAGACGTGGAGGCGGCGGACCCAAAAGATGCTCGGGTTTGTGCATGATGAGATCGTTGAGGGAGCAGCGGCGTATCGGACTCATCCCGGATCAGCTCCAGACCAAGGGTCTCATCTGGGACAAAAGCAGGAGAGTCGTCGAGATCTGGAGTCAAGCTCAGGGGTGGAACTGATGAGTCTTTGCCTCGGCTACCGTTCGCAGTTCCGTTGTTATTCACGTTAGCCAGGTTACTCATATTCGCCAGGTTGCTCATGTTTGCCAGGTTGCTTACGTTTGCGAGGTTGCTCAGGTTGCTGACGTTACTGACGTTGGTGATGTTGCTGACGTGAGTGACGTTGCTGACGTTGTTGACCAGCTTGTTGACCAGGTTGTTGCGTTCGTGGTTGTTCAGATACGGCGGAAGGTAGTTGGAGGTGAGCTCTTGAAGTATACGTTTCTCCAGTGGAGTGTGCGTGAGGGTGGCGTGTGTATGTGGGACGCCATAGGAGCTGCGCTCCATCATCTGGACACACTCGCTCAGGTAGTCGGCGCCTGCCAGGCTGTAGCTGTTGCCATGGTTACCATTCAGTGGTAGAGTATCCATGACACTTGTATCCCGGGCATTGTTCAAGATTCCCTCTGAAAAAGAGGCAGGAAAGCGCTCCTGAGAACTTTGTGTTTTTGTCACACAAGCACACCCACGCGCACGCACACACGCACACACACAAAACAGTCATTTATAACTGAGGAACTCTAACATACTAATACTTATTATTCAGTAGTTAATTTATTAATTGTGTAAAATTGATTAAACTGCCTTAAACGCTATCAACCATATCCCTGTGTTCACACTAGCAAATCATAAAAGTGAATTCCAACCCTGGGACAAGACAGAGGCAGAACAACAGGAACATCAGAATAGTCCAGGTTTTGTTCATAGGCTTCCTGCGGTTTTTTTTTTGTTTGTCTTTTAAAACTAGTCGCCGGCTAATTTAGCGTGAGAGAAGGACACGAGAACTCCACACAGGCTGAAGCCGAGTTCAAACCAGGGATTACAAGTTTACAAAATGTTAAATCAACATGCAGATTACATGTTTTGAATTTTGTGCAAATTGGCCAGCAAGTTTTAAAACTTTGAATTGTGCAACTCCAGTGGCTCAGAACCAACTGCTGGATATGGCAGTTTCTAAGGGTTTGGGTTCCAAATTAAGATTGGAGAATGGGGGTTGGGGGTTGGGACACATTTACATTACTGGCGTCCTGACCAGGGCGTATCTTTGTCTACACCCGATGATAGGTGTTCAGAGCTACAGATAAGGGACAAATAACAGTGACAAGAATGAACTGTACTGCTCACAAAATTAGGCGATATTTGAATATGGGACATTTCATTTGGGAATATCCCCCTGTTTTTAAGAGCAGTATAGATCGCTATAAATCCCATTCAGGATGCCCAGAATATGTACAGATGAAGGCAAATAAAGGATAAAACAAAAAAATAATTTGAAAAAAAAAAAAAATCACATTTTTGCTTGTTAGTGTGGATACAGGGTAAATCATCTTTTACAGTTCGTCTCTCATCATTAACACCCACTAAACTTTTCAGCGGTAGAGGACAATGTAAACACCACTACACAGCTATGAAATGCACAAACACACTCATACACACAAATAAAGCACAGCCATGCTGAGGCTTAGCGTACGTTCTTCAAGTCAGGCTCCAATTAACACTGGCCCTTATTTAGCACTACACATTTATCATTTATCAATACAGGCTACCATTAATTCGAGCTCACTGTAAAATGCTTTATGTTTTCTTCTCTAAATGTGCTAAATAAGGCCGGTGGGAAAAAGGACAAAGGCATTTTGGCCTTTCATGCAGAGAAACTTTGATTCCTCTCCTTTATATGCAGAGAAAAAGTGGGAGCAGGTGGCCAGATGGTCCCTCTATACTCCATTCACATCTCCACAAGAGGTCCCTCCCCCCCAAAGTCAAGGCCAGCCACTGAAGGAATTTGGCAATGAACAAATCTGGCCATAAACCTCTGGAATTGTAAAAATCAATGGAGCTGTATAGCCAATCTTTGTTTTACCAGGTAGCACTTAAATTAATGAAAAGGAAATTTCTTTTCTTTCTAAATTGGCTTCACAGTGTTCTCAGACCAGACCTTTGATTGATCAGGCGGTACCTGCTCTTTATGGAGAAAAAGGTAGATACATTTCCCAATGAACAACCTTAAAAAAAAACTTCTAAAAGTCATGATGTAGTAAAAAAGAAGTATGAGGACAATTACATTTGGTAAGCAATATTTAGCTTGACTCCCATACTTGTCTCTCTGTAGGGCTCTTAACGGACAGCATGGAGAGGGAGACAGGAAGAAAGGAAAGCACAGGTAAGCATCCAGTGGCAGGTCAAACAAGGACATGCACAACACACCACAGCACACATGCAAACTAAAAAGAGAACACCATTTGTGCGGAAATCATGTACTGCTAGACGCGAGACCCTCGCCCAGGAAAAGCTCAGCCTCTTAGAATTCACAATGCACAACCTGTATAACAGAATTATCGATCGGTCTAAAGAGGAGCATTAGGATAGTCTTGGGCTCTGTTAACCTTTTTTTTCAGAATTTTGATTATTATTAGATTTCAAGGTTGTAACAACACCCCCTACAAACGAAGTTTTTCTTGCTCTTGCTATTTCAAAAAGCTCCAGCATGAACCTAATTGGCACCCCAAGGTGAGGAGGAATGATCTAAATCTACATTCTGGGGAAAGTGCTTTTGAACCCTAAAACATACGACTTGAAATAAGTGAGGGCAAATTAGACGTTGGGAAAGAGACGGGAAGATGGAGAGATGGAAGCTCAAATAGCAAGAGAGCTATAAAAAAGGGAAGCCAGTGTGACAGCGTCAAGCAGAGCTGCAGCAAAAGCACCAGAACTCCCACCGAGATCTCGGCAGGTATCCACACACACACGACTGAATCTTCCTCAAGCGTCACGCCGAACCAACATCTTCGCGCTAAGCTCCGCGAGTATATGTCTGGCAGCTGTGGCAAAGCCGACCTCGCCTTGTACCACGTACGTGAGAAAATCGAAGCAAGTCAATGTCACTTAAAGGTTCATCCTGAGAGGTTCTGGCTTTGTGCCAGACGCTTAGCATTGGCAGGTGTCTTTATTCAGTTCTAATTCGCACTCTGACTTTCTGTAGTGACCGATGCTAGTAGCACAGGTGGAATTGACTTTGTAAATTCTCAGCAGGTTCAAACTGTTGATACACTAGAGCCCTAATGTGCCAAGATCCTAAATAATTTGCCAGTAAAAAGATCATGCTCCTACCATTTGGGGGAGGGGCGCAGAAGCATGAGATCACCGGGGTGGACATAATCAAATTGTTTAAGGCTTACATGAAATACAAAGGTTAATCACTAACGAGGATCACTGATTACATGCATACACTATGTATACAGGAAATCTAGAAGGTAACCTACACACTGGGGAAATGAACCTCATAGACACAAACCAGGAGGCTATGAAATGCAAAGAAGCTAAACTAAACATACTAAAAGGACTAGACACGCTATAAACACACAGGAACTTCACACAAACATGGAGGAACTAGGACAGAACAGCTAAAGAAGGCCAGGCAGAGAGACAGATAGGGACAGCAAGAACAAAGAAAATCCTAAGTAGAGTAAAGCAGACAGAATAGAAGTACAGGACCGACACAAAGGCCAGGTGACGACAAGCACCTCCACAAATAAGAGTGATGCCTTCTTGAGAGAAAGTGCATCTTTTATTTGTTTATTCATTTATTTATGTCACACTAATTGTGACAGGACTAAGGTTGTAAAGACGCCAGTCTGACACAAACTGGGCCAGATACAGAAGTGTGTAACTGTACAGGCAGTAAGCCTGTTTGTTGCTTTCTAGTTCACTTTTGTTGCTTTTTGTTCTCAAGAAGAATTGTAAGTTTGCCAAACTGGCTGCCATTAGACCACATATTTCCATATAAAAAAGTATGTCACAAATATATAAACAATAGTCTTAAGATTTTTTGAGATGCTATATAGTTGGCCGTGTGCTGTAGCATCAGGTAAAATCCACATTGGTAAATTCGCTCGTTAATTTCATTTTCCCACTGGACAATCATGAGGAATTTGGCTTTCACACTTGAAAACTGAGAAAACACTAAAGGCTCTGATTTACATTGCCACATACTGTATGTTATTCCAGTTTGAATTATGAATGTCTTGTGGATAACCTTAAAAGTAGTATTACATTACTAATAGCATAGTGCAAAGAAGATGCAAAACATCATTTCAATAAGGATTTGAGATTGCAATTTGTAGTCGAGAGAATTTACAATTAGCGTGGCACAAGTAGGCATTTTGTAGCCTGTGGCTGCAGTTATCTATTGCACTGTCAGTCAATCTTTCTCAGACTGCAGTCATTCTCAGATTTCCTGTTTTGCTTGATAAAGAAGAGCTTTGAACTTTAAATCCTCTGATTAGTTAGTGTAAATCCTTAGCCTCAAACCAAAAGCACCTTAAGGGCACATAACTTTCCGATTATTAGTCCTGAACCAACCTATATTACACTGCTCACAGAAATGAGGGGAGCTTTCAGCATTAATACAAAGATGATCCTACAAGAACTTCTAGGCAATCTGATCCTGCCCATGCCCCATCACTGTCAGTGTGTTTTGGCAGTCTTAGGTGACCATACACCCTATTGAACTGTCAATGCGGGGCACTTTCTCGCTTCTGTTCACCCCCATAAATATATCACTTACTACTCAATCACCATAACTTGAGTCAAACTTTCTTTGACTTTTCATTTCATTTTCTGATCTTGTTTAATGAAATGCTTCCTCTAAATGGCTTCTTATTCATTTTGAAATATCCCCTAGTTTGTGTAAGCAGTGTATTTGCCATTTACCATTTAGCATGTTATTGTTTGAACTACAGACCATATAATATAATCCAATAAATACAATATGATGCATGTAATTAGTGCCCTGTGCGAGGAGAAAATGCAGAATTAACATCATTTGGAGATGATTGGTGGAAAACCATGAGGCACGAAATCAAGGGATGCACACATCAACCCCACCCACATGCACACATCAACGCCCAACTGCCCAACATACCACATGCACCCACACACCCAAACCCCCACACCCCCTGTAGCCTGTTAGCTGATGTGAGTCGAGAGGACCAGCACACCTTGTGTGTTGTACATGCTGAGAGGGGGGTTGTTATACACGGTTGAGTCCCCCACTAAAGTGTTATAGGGGTTGTTTGAGCCGTGCGGTCGCAGCAGAGCATTTGAGATGAGATGGTTGGCCATAGCACCTGATACAGCCATACACACATACAGACATACACACATGGAGAGAGAAGACACAGAAAATGTTAGACAAGTGCAGCAGTGACGTCCACGCAACATCAGGACCGACACCATAACAGTGTGAGGAGAGTCAGGACATTCAAGGTTTCGATGCATTTGCTTGTCAGACAGTTCAGCAGAGAAAGCACAGGAAACACTGAAATGGTCTTGGACGCCACATTGTTAGGGAACATAGTATGCATTTGTTTACGCACATCCATGTGTGATTTGAATTCAAAGTAATTCATGTCAATAATTTAGTGAACAGTGTTTGTTTGTTTGCTTATTTGGCTTCTTTAATGTCGCTATCGGCATCAGTGGCCATCTTAGCGACACACACACGGTTATACACAAGTATACACAAGTCCATCTCAAGACCAGTCACATATATACAGACACAAGTCAATACCAATTTAGAGTAATCAGTTAACCTAACACGCATGTCTTTTGGACTGTAAATGGAAACCGGAGTACCCGGAGTAAACTCGCGCAGACACGGGGAGAACATGCAGACTCCACACAGAAAGGACCCAGGTCGCTCCACCCTGGGATTGAACCCGGGACCTTCTTGCTGTGACGCAATTTGTGAGTATTATGCAAAATGTGCATCAGTATACAACATGCATTTATGTAATTGTATAGATTGGTTTCTTTCTCTGAGGATTTCATACTGCTACTGCTCTATTAAGCCACATGTCAACTATAAAATATAAAACTTTAAAATATATACTATATACAATAGTTGGGTGACTATTTTAAGACAAATTTACTACGCGATATGTGCTTGCTTTGTACAGACTCTGCTCAATGTGCAGAAGTTGTGTACCTGTGCATGTCACATTAATTTTGATGGTATTTTTGACTCACCCTGTGAGTGTTAGGTCCACATTATGATATATTTCCCATTCCACATGCCACGTTTTCTTCAGTTCAGTCTCAAAACATATTTAGTCTTTTTTTTTTTTTCCATTTTAAAAACATATTTCAGCAGTAAGAAGGTCATAAGGTAAGGGGTGCATTTACAGAACCCTGGTATGGCCCAGTTCATGGTAAACATCTGTCTGGATCCAGCGTATTCCAGATGAGCCAGCCCTAAAGCCCTGACTAAGATAAGGTCATTCTGATTAATGACCCTGAGTCCTGAGCTTTCTGCCAATCATGTATCTACGTGACAACTAACGTGGCTGAAGGGCACCACTGGGAATCAAACCAAAAGATATGCCACTTGAGCACCCGTGAATAACCGTGAACAAAATGCCATATTTATATTTGTATACATAAAACATTTGAATTAAATGTGAAGATTTTTTACAGCCTCTTCACTCCATTAGAGGTTCTGGTATGGTTACCACACTGTGAACTACAGAATGGACTGCTCATTATTCCTCATTCATATAAATTAAATAAAGCTCGTTACGTTTCAGTTAGGGTGCTTTAATTTATTCAATTTATATTACTTTAATTTATATTAAATGCGCTTACTAATATTAATCTAACCTTAGCTCTTCAAGGAGCTGACAATGATCATTAATTTATTTCGTGAATACTAAAAAATGAATGTTAATGTAGAACTCCTGAGTGTAAACCTTTTATTCCTTTAGTTGTAATGACTGCTTTAATCAGACTCCGGGATCACCTCTGAGCTCCTCAGATTACTTTCACTCACATAGAGTCGCAATTGTAGAGAGAATGAAGATCCAGCAATCTAACCCGAGTGAAAATGAAGAAATGAAGAAATAAATCGGTAAATCCAAAGCACCAGAAAGCTGCAAAACCAGGCATGTCTACCTGGGCAGAGGTAAACGTTGTTGACTACTTCTGACTTCTGAAAAGCAGTAGGCAATTAAAAATTCAATCCTAGGGTAGCAACTGGATAGCTGGAATTACCTCGGGTGTTCGTGTAAAATGGTTTTGATTCTCTTATTCGGATTTAATAGCTCCATAGTCATAATAGTCATCACTATTTTGATTCTCTGAGCCTGGCAGATTCACTCTGCGTCTAATTTTAATCTACTGATTCTCTGACTTTATTTCACCAACTTTTGAGTCTTGGAAACTGATTCAAGTAGGTCTTTTGGTTTTTGGTTTCTTCGATTTTGATTCTCCCAGTCCACTTTCACTCACTCCGACTCTTTGATTGATTTTGATTCAAAGACTGAGACTATTTTCTTTATCTGCTACTGCTATTTTTATCTCACCTTTATTCTTTGACTCACGCTTTAGACTCTAATTCAATGATTCTAACCCATTTGATTTTGATTCCCTGATTCTAATTTAGGACGGCTCTAAATATAATTCATAGCTCTGTGACCTCTCTACGTTTGTGTAGTTTTCATACAAGTCCCCTGTTTCTTCCCCCCAAAAAATGCAGTACATTATCTGGCCTTGTTAAAGTGTGTGTGTGCGCCATCCAATGGATTGGTGCTCTGTGTGGTGTTTTTTCCTGCCTTGCACTGTACTACTAGTTTGGCCCTACATCTGTGTTAACCCGAATACGATTATGCAGGTATAAAAATTAAAGACTGATTCGATTTCAGTAACTCACAGGCTCTGGCTATGATTCTTTGAAACCAATTAATAAATATTTATTAATAAACATTTGACTCGCATTTGTTTATTCTGATTCAATAACTGATTCAAAGAATCTATTTCTTATTATAATATATTAATGTTTCTGATAACCTGAGCTTACGTTATGATTTTTCTACAGGGTGTTTACCAAAACAGGCAATTATTATTGAGAAACTGTTGTAATTAACAATCTGGACATGATTACCCAATGTTATCACTATGACTTCAATTACATGATTACACAAGATTGCAATTGTGCAGCTCTCCGAATAATGCTGTTGAACAGATCAGCCAAATTAAAATCTGTGATTTAACATGCTTCCTGTCTATGGTTTTTCTATTGTATTCGATTCGCTGACCTTCCTCTGTATCTAAAATACTTTAGTGTCTATAGTGGGTGTTTATATGTGTTCATTACAGTGTTGTCTGTTATCCTGCAATCAGTTTTTTTTCCTGTTTGACTAATTATACACTTCAGAAAAAAAACACCAGGCTTTATTGAAACATGGAGCACTGTGGAGGATCTGGATGCTTTCCAAATCTGCTCTGATCACACTGGAATAATCGAACAGCCCTAAATAAATTAAACATGCAATGCTCTCTGGAACCCGAACGAATGCTTTGTTTCCCTGAAACACAGCGGATGAGAGAGAGAGCAAGAGAGAGAGAGAGAGAGAGAGAGAGAGAGAGAGAGAACTTGCTGAAAAAGTTTGAACACAATCTAAACAAAGTTATTTTGTTTCAAAGTTAGCAGAAAATGAGCCTGGAGCAGCTGCTGTTGGTAAATCTATCACCAGAGGCACTTTTATTATAACACAATCAGTGTTCTTAACCCCACTCCCACGGACCCAACCCACTGAATGTACATCATTTTCTCATCCTGATCATGGCTCACTCACTTTATCTGTATTTCTCTTTGCCTGCACTCCGTGTTTTTGCTTTAAAAAAAAACTGGGATTTCATAATATATCGATTGTTTCTTGCTTACAGTAAGAAGGCCAAACTTAAAAGGTGTCTATTCAGATTCAGTGATTCAGACTCAGAGCAAAGCAAATCGATTAATACTTGTTGTATTTTGACACACACAGGATTTAGAGGGGCTGTACCCCTCTTCTTGTCAATCAAACGACTGTGCATAAAAATATGCCTGTAGACACAAAATAGCTGAAGCGATTTAACATGGATTGATCGAAGAATTAAGAAGTGGGTGTTACTCTGCCATGGGTGAGAAAGGAAGAATTTGCATTTATTGTATTTATGCTAACATAACGGATGTCTTTCCTTTATAATATGTACTTGTGATAATATCTACTTTTGGTAGGTTATATGATTAAAAGTGACCAAAATATAGAGCTATGTGCTAGCATTAGCTTGTCTTAAATAAACTGGCTTTGATTCATGCACTAGCCACTCAGGAAAGATGGAAAGGCCACTAGCCACTTTGGAAAGATGGCAGGACATTATGGGAAATGTAGTGCCTGTAGTGAATTTGCATGGCATATTCTGCAGTTCTGCTCAGCGATCCATGGTATAATTTACTAATTGCCACCATGATTTTAGTGGGACACGTGCTGATAACCCTGATCTGGAGTCTAACAAAAAAAAAAATCACTACTCACAATATGGACAATGTGGCCAATTCATTACCATTTTCAGCACATCATTTTGATGTGCTCAGACTGCGGTAGCCTAGCGGTTAAGTTACTGGACTCTGGACCTCAAGGTCATCGCTACAAGCACTACTCAAGGTCCAGGGTTCAAATTTCACCTCTGCCCAAGCTGCCACAGTTGGGTCCTTAAGCAAGACCCTTAATACACGGTCGCTTGGATTGTAAGACTGTGTAAGTTGGATAAGGGCGTCTGCTAAATGCTGTAAATCCTCTCTTCACTTTGATTCCGTGATTCAGATTCAGTGACTCTGCTGCTTCTAATGCCTGACTCAGATTCAAAGCCGGAGTTTCTTTCAACATTCCAAAGATTTATTTTCTCTGATTTTGATTCCCTGACACTGCCTAAACAACTTACAGTCAAATTATCCAAGTTATATCGAATGCATCAGTTTAGTTAAAGCATTAATATTATGAAATGCATTATGGAGGAGCCCGGGGATGGAAATGATCTCAAAACAAACTTGTGTGATATTGTATTTGCACAGTTACACATTGAGATTCTTTCAGACTAAAACTTTTCTGACCTACATTTTCTTTGACTGGGGAGACTGCTGCGATTTGCACCACCTTATCTCCGTGCTGCAGACACGGGCTGATGGCTGATCAGTATCTGGAGATCTGGTTTGCCTGTGTGTGGTGTATGTATTTATAATGAGTCTCTGCGTGTGAGCAGCGAATTGATGGTAATGCATATTTTGATCTCTTACCAAGTCTCACTTGAAATATCTAGTCTGCAAGAACTGTGTTAAGTGTTGTGCATGCGGACGGCTGTGTTGAGTGCCTAATTATTGCTGTCCTGACACAGCCACTCTCTGCTGCATCAATCTGTCATTGCAACAGCGCATTAGTGTCATAGTGAACTCAGAGTGGCGTTGATTTAGAGAGAGATAAAGAGAGAGAGAGAGCTAGAGAGAGAAAGAAAGAGAGAGAGAGAGAGAGAGAGAGAGAAAGAAAAAACTATTTTTTAAAAATAATTAATACTTTCATATTTACATGTCGCACAGATGCCCACATTTGAGTCTGTGCAAGTTTGTAATTTATTTTATCTAATGTGTATTATGAATGTAGTTGCCTAGCGGTTAAGCTACTGGACTCTGGACCAGGAGGTCCAAGGTTCAAATCCCACCTCTGCCAAGTTGCCACAGTTGGATCCTTGAGCAATACACGGTTGCTTGGATTGTAAGACTGTGTAAGTTGTAGGTTGCTCTGGATAAGGGTCTGCTAAATGCTGAAAATGTAAATGTAAATGTGTTATAGATTGTTCTTAGGAGGGCCGATCCTGTAACGCAATAACTCTGGCTCTCCATGCCCCAAACGCTTCACTTCAAGTGTGTTTTAAAGGTTTTTCTCCCTACTTTTTCTTTATTCGATTGTTATTTTTTTTATTTCTCTCGTGTTTGGAAAGCGACTGTGAGAACATGAAAGGCTCTATATAAAAAAGGCTCTTATTTTGGTCTTGAAATAATTTTTAATAATTAGAATAATTATAATTATTAATGTTGTTACAGGTACTACCTGTTTTATGATGGCCCACTTATGATAGGTTGACTTTATGGTGGGAACTCGGTTGTAAACATTATTACATGTTCAGCAGAAATCTATATATA